>JBBYHQ010345344.1:0-12481 GCA_038382645.1 Spergularia azorica
TATATATATCACACCATGTTGCAGCACATATGCATTAACCAAGCTACCCCGACTTACTAAGATTGTATGGGCTTTCAAATTACTAAATACCTGGTATATTAGCGTAAATCATTAGTTCAAGGGGTACTTCTGGTGAATAAACCTGCTAGGTGTGCTTTGCTGCCGTCTGTGCATTTTGCACATTTATACTTCCTGCAGAGCCTATGCTTTTGCTTTTTTCGCCATGCTCTTTCATGTTTTTTTTCCCTGGTCTTTCTTGAGGGTGGGCACTTGCCTTGGTTGTAAGAATGGAAATTTGCAGAAAAATGCAGTCCTTAGTTATGTAATATATGCCGGTTGCTTGCCTTATATCATAAGTAGTACTAGATGTGAGAAATGTCTATTTTACCCTGTATTTTACCCTGCAGATTAGAGAAAATTCGTGCGCTTGTAAGATGTATAATTCACGCTTCATGCTTGCCATATAGATTTCTCACAACATGTTGCAACACATATGCATGAGCTAAACCTGTACCATAAACTAAACCCATACCATCTCATGAGTAACTCACCAAGTTTTACAATCCTCTGTTCGAATCAATCGTGCAAACTTATCATGGAGCGCAGAAAATTTAGGCTTTACTTTCTCCCCACTGCTTCAGGACTTCCCTTTGTTGAATGCTATTGCCTGCTCTAACGTGATAAAGTTTGGCAAAGGGAGTCTTCGAGCAGAGGGGAAGATGAAAAGTCCATTAACAATGTTGCTGAAAAGAGGGCACTCAACTAACTCCAGAAGATATTTCTTTAAAAATTACTTTACATCGGTATTTCTTTGTCAAGTGTGGATGAAGATGTTGTTCAAAAAGGCAAGTTATAAACTCTTTTTTGTTTGGGTGCCTCCTTTAGTAAAATAGATTTACTTGTTGGTTCCCCAATTACACTGAAATTTTGCATGTGTTTAAATAATTACATGTTCATTAGGCACAACTTAAGAGTATATACTAATGTGTCTTCTACGGTTGCAGATGCTGGTCCCAGTTCTAACTTGTTCTGTTGTGTGCTATCAAAAGGGTGTGGCAAAGTGGCTTAAGCCATGTGCGCAGATAAGTTTTTTACACTTGAGGCGTTCAAAATTCACCGTGTGCCGGTCACTAGTGGAAAAGAACCTTCAAACATCACCTTATAAGCCTTTGTTTTTCGCGGGTCTAAAATCAGAACCCCAAATTCTTGCAGAGAGATCTGACTTTGTTGGATACAGCTGATTGATTCGGCCTTTGGAGTGTAAACTCTTTGCTTTGGATGTGCAGCTCTGTGAGGCAGCTTAAAGGTGAGCTTGAACTTCTTATCTTTTTTAAGAGTCTTACTTCTTTAGAGGGGAGATTAGAGATCGGAACCATTGGTATTTGCCTGGCCTGTTGTTTCCTGGTTTTATGCC
Source organism: Spergularia azorica (assembly GCA_038382645.1). Classification (NCBI taxonomy): domain Eukaryota; kingdom Viridiplantae; phylum Streptophyta; class Magnoliopsida; order Caryophyllales; family Caryophyllaceae; genus Spergularia; species Spergularia azorica. The sequence goes on from JBBYHQ010345344.1 coordinate 1,415, forward strand.
TCGGTACTTCCCCTGCATATTGGTATTTTGTTAAAAGGAGAAATTGCGGTACGTAAGTGGCTGGCTGTCAGGGGAACTGCACTAACATCAACGAGGCTGCTTCACCAGATTTGCTGCCCAAAAGTGGCATGTCTTCGTCTAGCTGATTTTTGTGCAGTACCCTTGATAGCTCGTCCTTTATGTGCCGATGAAGTTCTTCTTTTAACAGCAGCTTGCAAGTTAAATATAGTTGTTTGTATTTCTGATGTTATTAGTCCGTTAATACCTCCTGTTGTTTTTTCATAATTGCCATAATCTAAGCTATTCAGGAGATGCTTCTTTTTTCGTTGGAGCAGAACCTCATGGATAACTTAAATTATGGTGATTATAGAACAGCGGCATTATATAACAGTGAAAGAGGCATGCCTGCTCAATAAAAACCAATCATATTCTTTGCAAAACACAAGATCTGCGATACATAATGGGGGGTGCATCAAAGGAGTTGTTTAGAGGCTGGTGATTCAATCTGTCGTTGCCATTCTGTGCAACTCCCCCAACGTACCTCCATTTATGCACCAGAAATTAGTGTTTTACAGATGGCGTATGACGGGCCTGGCTACTTGTCATCATTTCATTATAAAACAAGCCCAAAAAAAAGTGTAAATAAAGCGTTGTCTGCAAAGAATGGTGCATTGGGAGCCATTCATAAAAGCATACCAAATGCACTCTCACCGTCATATTATCTTTGAAAGTTATCAATATAGTGTCTATGAGATGTAACTTAAGGTAAAAACCTGGCTGGCCTTCCTAAAAGTTAAAAGTCTGCTTTCTAAAACACACCACCTGTGATACATAGGTGGGGTTACTTTGGGGGAGTTGTGCAGAAGTCGGTAATTCAATTTGCCACTGCCATTCCGTGCAACTCGCCCGACTTATCTCCACTTCTGCCCCAGGGTTTTTTGTTTTAGGGGTAGCATGTGCACAACTTACTATATGTCTTAATGCACATGGACGTTCGTTATAAACCAAGAGGGAAAAAAGGGCTTCAAATAGAACATTCTTCGCATAAGTGGCGTCTCCAAAAAACCCAAAAAAGGCACTGCAAAAGTGGTGTTAGATCAAGCAAGTGAAGAAAATTGTTTTGATATCAGGTCATAACTTTGTTCACTTTTCTTGGTGTATCACCACTTATGCAAAAGAATTTCCTATTCTACACACACAACACATGAGATAGAGGTTTATCGGTGGGTATAGATTTTTAAATCAAACACTCGATTGGGTGGAACTAAATACATTCCTCATACATCTAGACTATGTTGAGCAATCACTGCACTTATTATTCATGGCATTAATTGTGAACACCATGTACTTTATTTTTAGGCCACCTATTTCTGATGCGCTTATTCTTCTTAACTGCAGTCTTTCTCCTGCCCACTTTGAGCGCATGCATATTCCCACTAATGATACCGTACCCAAAAAAGCCAGGTGCTGTTCCTCGTGCCAGGTATATACAAACAGATTTCTGTCAGCAGAATTTATGTGTTATCCTATGACGTCTATTTGGTGGCAAACTGTTATTATGGCCGCCTACATAAAAATGAAATGTCTATACATGTTCTTAGCGTTAATTCTTTGTTATGTGCTTTGCACTGGACATGTTGATGTCCCAAAAAGCATCATCCAGAGCTGTATAGCAGGCTATATGCAAAATGATAATCCCCTGTAAGGTCTTAACATCAAGCCACTTCTTTTAACATGTGAAGCTCGTTCTGTTATAGGGAGGGAAACCTATTTGGTTATGAAAATCATATCATTCGTGAGGGGAACTTATTTAGTTATAAAAATCATATCATTTTAAGATGGAGCCTAAGTTCATGTATTTCAATGCATCAAGTAAGAATGACATTTAGAAAATATAACACTGAAGAAAGTATGGCCAACTCAGTGGAGAATCAAGAGTCTGATTTTAAAGCACAAACACAATGGCACATATGTCGGGATGCTTCGAGAGAGTTGTGCATAATTCAGTGACTCAATATAGCGTTGTCAATGAGCACGATTCTCCCGAAATATCTCCACTTATGCACCATAGAAATTCATTACAAAAGAAAAAGAAACAATAAAGGAGATGCAATAGAATGTTCTTCACCCAGACTTATAGTCGAAAACTATTTAAGAGAGCATGGTAAATGCACCACATGAGCGGTGATATTCTAGGCGAGCTTAAGCTGAGTATTAGTTGGTTGTTAAAAGGGGAGGTTGCGGTACGTAAGTGGCGATCTGTCAGGGGAACTGCACTAATATTGGTGGGGTTAGTTCACCACCTTGCTGCCCCAAAAGTGGGTTGTGTTCATCAATCAGCCCCTCGTGCAGTTCCCTTGATAGCTCGCCCTTTACATGCTGACCAAGTTCTTTTGTTTAACAGTAGGGGGCAACTTCATGTGGGTCTGTGGATATGGGTGCCTCCAGAAAGGCAACTACCTTGCATGCAAGATGTAAATGATGGGCTGCTCTGGGCTTGTTAGGCACTACCTTATCCCTGATACAGGGAAAACCAGCATTTTGGTTTCAAGAACACAAACTTCTGATACATAGATGGCTATGCTCTTGGGAGTTGTGCATGAGCCACAATTCAATGTCCCGCTCCCATTCCGTGCAATGCACCCAATGTATCACCATTCATGCACCAACATTTAGTGTTAAACCAAAAGCGATTAAAAAAATGGCCACAAGGCATTGTCCACACAGGCTGATGCTTACGGACCCATTCATGGCTGAACAACAAAACCACTACGTAATTGGTGTCACTTCAGGCGAGCTGGACAAATGCGGTTTGATATCGATAATAATTTTGTGCAGTTCGCCCGACGTGTCACCACTTATGCAGCGCAAAATTTTGTTCTGTTAGTGCACGAGTAAGGTGCAAGATATATTGGTGCTTATTGATTTTCAAATGAAAAGACTCTGTTGAGTGCAACTAAGTCTCTTTCTTATAGATCTAGAATATGCTAAGCGACCACTGGTCTTATTCTTTATGATGTTGATTGTGAACACCACATATATCATATTTGAGACATGTGTTTGTAATGCCACTGATTTGGCTACATTAATGGGAAATCTTGTGTATGCAGCATCTAAGTTTATCTTCTTAACTACGGTGATCTTCCTGCCAGCTTTCGATCTAGGGCAGAGTTGAGGTAACCATGCTTTGCAAGAACACCCAGGTGTTGATCCTCAAGCCAGGTATCCTCAAGCACTTTTCTTTTTCAGCTTCATTTATTTCTTCTCTTGTGCCATGCTTTATGCGGGCTCTTATTATAACCACCAGAATACGGCTAAGATCTGCACACATATGCTTAGCATTGATTATGTATATGTCCCAAGTCATGGACATGATGATGCCCAATAAAATCATCATTGAAATTAATGTAACCAGTTATACACAAAGTGTTAATGCACTTTGGAGTCTTAACATAGAGGCCACTACTTTGGGAATATGAGGGTCGTCTTTTTATAGGAGGGAAAGATTTAAAGGTCATGATGTCAAGTTTAGGGAGCGTCCTTAGCAAGTAAAAAACAAACAGTCTGATCTCCAAAACACTAGATCTGCGATACAAAGGTGGGGATACCTTGGGAGAACTGTGCAAAATTCAGTGTCTCGGTGTACCGCTGTCATTCCCCACAGTCCTCCAGAGATATCTCCACTTATGCACCACAGTTTACTGTTTTGGAAATGTAATGCCAGACAATAGCTTATTTCACAGCTCACAAATGCGTGGAAAACCCATATACCCAAAAGAAAGAGGCAAAAGAACATTCCACGCATAAAAGAGTAATTCAGGAAACAGCATGGCGCAGGCAGAAAATGCATTGCGTAAGTGCTGGTGCTTCAGACGAGCAGAACGCATAGTTCAAAATTGTGCCTTAGGTTTGCACACTCGACTGGTGTATCACCTTGTATGCAATGCCCAAATTTGATCTGCAATTAGCATACTTAAAAAACAACAAGTTTATCAAGCTCATGCATCGCCAAAGCAAAACCTACCTCGAGTGCAAAAAAGTGGCTTTAAAATACATGTACACCATGGTAAACCATTTCTTCACTTATTCTTGGCAGCAGTGCATGTAAAAACTTCTGGAAGTTTTCTAACAATGGCGTTAAGCTAAAGAACCAAGACCCCACTGCCAAATCATATGCCTCGCTAAACGTAAACAACTTAGACTAACACGAGTGCCTAAATAAGTATGCATAAAACCTTAACTCATATCTTTTGGTTCTTCCTTTGGTGTTTTTTAAAGCTAGCTCTTACATTCCTAATGCACAGTCAAGGTCTAGGACTCTGCCTTACCTTGAACATATTATGCCTAATAATCATGCCTGGCATGCTTTTCTTGCATCATCTACTAAGGCACCTAAAGAAAGTAGAAATATTTAAATGAAACGGCCATTAACAGATATGGCCATACTTAGATCCTAAGTAATGCAGTTGAGTAACCCAGTCCCAGTGACCACCAACTCCCTGCATACTTAGATCGATTCCCCATCAGGCAACACCCCACTTGCTTTGTACACCTTACTTAACACTGTGCACAATTCAGGAAAACCACACATTGTAACAGTACATTAACATGTTAGGTATGGAGAAGGCATGGGTTAAGGTAAGGAAAGAAAAAACTGTGTGTTTCTACTAAGGACAGCAAAAAGAACCCCACGTGGGATCCTTATTCCTTGCACTTTTTATTCTCTCACTTTTGCCTTAAATACATGTGCTCAGATAACCAAATCAGATTTATTGCCAAAAGTTGCAGCTCTCTTTCTTCCCAAAATAAAGACAAGGAGAAGAGCCAGTTAAACAGTGAAAGCAGGTAGGCTTCCTTTCATGCCATTTATTCTCGTTAGCATTTATTGTTACATATGTGTTGCTAATATTCCCAACAAAATCAGATATTCACACAAATTTGGTGTCTTTTCATCAGCACATAGCCAGACAAGACACTCAAAAGCACACGTACTGCCCAGGTCAGTTTTTGTTGCCATGTATTTTATCTTTTAAGACAATAAATAGAGGGCAAATCTAATTAACATATCTCGTTTGCTTTGTGTACATGTGTTGTATCGATATGAATGGAGCTACTACAACTTAGGAGATATGTCTCTAAATAAGTTGGACGTACCATATCTGATTATTTTTCATGACTATTGGTGTCTCCTCATACATAACCCTCATAGTATCATGTCATGATAGGCGAAAGACCTTTTGTTTGTTGCAATTTACAATTCTTACATAGTTAAAACTAAATTTCTACAATTCAAATCTGAAGACGGCAATAAAACGCATGGCAAAGTGTTTACTCTACTTACATTTACAGCCGCCAAGGTCTTCATTGGTAGACTTAATAAAACAAGGCATATCATGACTGATCATATTGCTGGCATTCATCATTTAACCAGTCATTAACTGATGCTTAATTATTATGACTGTTAAGTCATGTTAATAATATGTGAGCAAGATAAAACTAGAAGTGATGTAGACAAGTTCATAGAGAAGGACATTTCAACGTTTTAAACTTCCCGTGCTTTAAAAATGCTTGTAATAGAGTGTGCAATTTCTTGAATCATTGGCTTGCATTACACAATTAGCTTTAATATGAGGATCTGGAGTAACCATCAATCATGCGCCACACACTTGCCATCTTTTACAGGATCTCCACAACCTCATTTAAAATTGTCTTTTTTTTAGCACAAAAATTATTGTACCTCAGTATCATAGCTAATGCATGCAAAATAAGAATAATTGGGCGTCTATTTATCTTTTATGCTGTCATAATGATGCGATTCTTACGCCCCCAGGAATGTAAGCCTGGTGCAATAACGCTGTCACCCTAACACAAAACCATTACCCCGGAATTTAAACTTTGCTAGCATGCGTAGAAAACATGGGTGAAATTCAAATATTTATATGCATCAAACTATTCTGGCAACGGCATATCATTATATGAACATAAGACTTCTACACATGCAGCTCCTGAAGATGAAACCTGAAAAGAAGTTTCTCAGCCAACTCTCAGACAAGTCAGGCCCGTTTACCGTCAAAGTGAAGGTAATTGACAAGACTCGCAAGCAGACGTCCCCAAAAGCTTCCTACCAGAAAATCACCCTTGAGGATGAACAGGTGGGCATCTAGACACTGCCTTACCTTATACATTTCATACAATAACCTATCATTGATGTTGTCTGGTTCTCTTTAGGGCAAGCATATGAGAGCAACCATGTTTAATGATGCCATTGAAGCATATGAAGATGTCATTCAAACACAAAGCATATATGAGATAACAAACGCTGCTATAAAGCCAGTCAATGAGCGGTACTTGAGCAGTGCCGAAGAATTAAAGTTCCAGCTAAACTTCAACAATAGGACAATGATCCAGAAAGTTGGCCAAGACAGTGGGGAAGATGCCGAACCCTACACAACAATAGATTCTCTGCACCGTGTCGTTAACAGTGATGATCGCTATGGTAGATTCTTGTGCACAATTATACCCATTTACAGTCCCCAACACCTCTTTGTCTATTGAATGTAATGTGCAATGCCTTTTGTTTTCCAGATATACTCGTGGTGCCGATCTTCGTCGAGCCACTCAGGACAGTGAAGGGTAGGAACCAAGAGGAGACGTCAGTGCGTGAGATAGTCGTCATGGACAGCAGGTAGTACGTCTTAACAATAAACCAGTTTGTATACATCGTTTCGTTCAATAGCCTAAATTTAAGCAGGAGGCCTTAGGTTCTCCATGAATGCATTTGCGCTTTATCATTTCCACTAAGGATTTAGGTTTGCTGACACAGCCAATACAAATGTGTAACAGCTCAGACCAGGCTTTGGTCATATCAGCTTGGTCAGACTTCGCCACTGATGCATGCCCAGAGATAGAGGCAAGCTTGCCAACATACCCTGTGTTCGTATTTACGCAGCTTAAGCCTACAAAGTACAAAGGTAACTTCATCCACGCGTAACCTCGCAGCAAAACAAAATAAAAGAATCAATATAATTGGTTGTCCTTTTACACACTCTCTTTAAATCTAAACACAGGTTTCACACTTGCAACTACACTATCGACCCTCCTGAAACCTGCTCCAAGGGGGCCTAAAGCCGATGCTCTCAGAGAATGGTAAGCAAAGGAAGGCAGATCAGGTGGTCGGTTTCCACATACATATGATTAAATCAGCACCTTCATGCAAACGCACAGATCAAACAACACCCTTTAAATATCTTTCTTGCACAGGGCCAAGGACAACCTGTCAATGTTGTTTGCTAAAGAACAACACATCCAGAATGCCAGAAACCCTGCTGCCGAGGCGCAAGCCATCACAATAGCTGAGCTGAAAGCTAAAAAGGTGACGCCACAAACAAACAACAATAATTCATTTTCCTTTACTTAGTCTTCTGACAACACACTAACGTACAATGATATTATGCAGTACAAAGATGTGGTGTTAGAGGACAAGTTCCAGCTCAATGTCTGTGTGCCGCGACTTAATCTCAATAATGCTCGTTCATACCTCGGTTGTAGCCACTGTGGCCGCAGCGGATCTAGGCTTAAAGATGCAATTTATGAATGTGGCAAGTGCCTGAAGAAAGATGTCAGGTCCATACCCAGGTAAGCCATCTACATAACAACAAGAAAATCAAGATGCGTTTACCAAACCCAGACTCTAATGTTAGTCATTTGGCGATCAATCAAAGGATGGGATGTAGCTTTGAAGCGGCCGATCACACGGGATCATCATTGTTCCAGGCTTTTACTGAGGAGGCAGAGAGCTTGTTGTCCATACAAGCCGCCAAGCTGTATGCACGGGAACTGACTTTGCACTACACACGGCTGAATGCAGGAGCAGATTCAGTTCTTTATGAAGTCTAGGGTGGAGCTCACAACCGCAAAGGTTAAGCTAACAGTGGGGCCAGCCAATTGCCTAACAACCAGTAAAGTCTTAAGGTGGTTAGTGAAAGACATCAGCCTTCTCGAATAAACCGAAATCAACTCTGGCCTGCAAATTTTGTGATAAGGTCGATGCTCCTATTTCTCCACCAGCAGGCCACTTCAGTAGTAGCTACGATATGAATGGAGCTACTACAACTTAGTAGATATGTCTCTAAGTTGTTGTATTTTGCATTAGCTCCAGCGTTATCATAGCGTCACTCCCCTAGAAATGTAATATGATTCAAACTTGAATTCGTGCTTGTTTCTTTTTGTGGAAGCAGGGCCTTCCAAACAACTAATTGCCAAACTTCTGTACTCAAGGCAATATGTTATTAGCCTTCGCCATAAGTCAGCAATTTACCATGTAATACCGACTATAGTGTATGCATATGCTATGTTTAGTTATTTCGCCTTCCCCCGAGAACCATGTACTAAATTGTGCTCACTAACGCCACATGTTGGGGGACCGCGCGCCTTGCGCGCGGGCCGACAACTAGTAACTAAAAATATGTATAATTTTTATTACGGATATAATAATGTCTCGAATGAAATTTAATTTTGACCCGTTATATTGTTTTATATTCTCACTGAACTTTAGTATTTTGGTTGTGATTTTCCCCCAAGATTCCACTTGGATCGTACGGTTTAGTAGATGATGTGTTCTTTGTTTTTTTATTTTATTTTTTATTTTCTTCTATGTTTTCTACAAGAATGATTAAGTAAAGATGTAATAATTTAATAGTAAACATTTATTCTATAATGGTTTTCCCCCAACGAGGCCCACCAAAACAATCGCGGGCCCCAACTACACCACCACTTCACCCAACCATTGAAAAAGATACACATACAATGGTTGTATAAAGCATCTCATACAATGGGATGTTACAGCCCTTTATTGGTCAATTTCCAAAAAAAAAAAAAAGAATATTCCCAAAAGTTCAGTTTTCATTCAAAATTTTCACATTGATTTATTCAAATTAAATTTTCCTTTACCTTTTTCTTTTATTGTTAGAAGTAACAAAACCCTAAATTTTATTTTACTTTCTCTCTTACATGTTGAAGAATTGTTATTATATATATTTATGAATTGAAATTAGTCGATGATAGCCAAGGATACTACAATTCTATTTGGTGTTGCATTGAATCTGGGTAAAAAAAATTAAATGGGGTATTATACAAATATCGAAGATGAAGATTGAGATGAATGTGAGGTGAATAAGATGAAGAAAAGTATGATTTTGGGTTAAATTTACATGGAGACTTGTTAATTTAAGTTTAATTTACACGAGAGTAGTTAGTTTATACAGTATTTGAATCTAGATTAAGAAATCTGCATATTAGAAAAAGGTTGAATATGAAAATGGATATGAAGATGAACAGGTTGAAAATAAACACGAATATGAAGATGAATAGTTGTCCACGCTTTGATACAATACTGTATCAGACGATACTATTAATTAATCTTCGTTTCTGGTCCAAATCTCTAGGTTTTCGTCGTTAATTCAAACAGGAAATTTTTTTTTTCACTCAATTGTCTCTTCATCACGCTTCTTCTCTTTATGAACACGTTCAGTATGTAAGAAACAATAAATATATCACTGATACTAACTAGGACTGAACATTATTATTGTAATGTAGTGTAGTAATAGTTCCTAATTTCAACTAATAAGTCACCCTGCAATTAATCCATATCAGTCCTAGGAATCCTACTAACACTAGCTAGTAACCCCAATAACCCTAATAGACATAATAGCCCAAATAGCCCTAGCAACCTTCCTAATAATTTTTTTTTGTACAATATTCTTTGTATCTTGCAAAGAATAACAAAATGAGTAATAAGTATTTCTTAAGATCATAAAACACATCTGTGAGTATAAAGTCATTCATTGAGCAAATATATTTTGCATGAAAAGAGTTGTAATGTTTCCATACTTAGTGAACATGCAAATATTCTATTGACATTAGTCACACAAATTTGCAAAAAAAATAAAAGTTGAATATGAAGATGAACAAGATGATGAAGAAAAATATGAACAAAGAAAAAAATATGAAGACGAATACGTTGTCCCACTTTGGATACGAAACTATACTAGTTCATACAAGTAATGTGTTTCACAGTTACTAAATACACAATTTCGTTTCATTTAGTTTTGAGTAATGAACCCCGAATTATTATTTCATTCTTTGGGAAAAAAAAAAACCTCTTTTGCTGATCCACTTTATATATTTTTTTTCTCATTCACTAAACTAAGATTTTTCTTTTGCAACAATATAAAACAGACTTTTCATTTTATTTCAATCATCTCGTAAAGATTAATATGAAGGTTAAAAAGATGAACATGATGAAAAATATGAAGATGAATACGTTATTCTCACGTTTATACAAAAAAAATTATCAATCGATACAAAGTAATACTTTTTCAATTAATTTAGAATAATACAAATGTAATTTCAATTATTATTTCTTTCTTGGGAATGAACCCCTCTTTTTCAGTTTCACTTTATAAGTCTTTGACATTTACTCAAACTTTTCATCTTCTTTCACACTTGGAGAAAGATAAATATGATGAACAAGTATGTATTAGTCGATACTAGTTAATACTATTTCAATAATATGAAAGATGAACATAATATAGATTACTCCACATTATATATGAATTATTACTTCAGTCTTTCGTAAAGGATATAAGTCTGATTCACTTTATAAGTCTCTTGGCATTTTCTAAATTATACTTTTCATCTTCTATCACTGTTTGATAAAGGTGAATATGAAGATGGACAAGATAAGATGCACAAGATGAGAAATATGACGATAAATAAGTTGTTCCCACGTTTGATACCATATTGTCTAAGTCGATACAATCAATAATATTTAAATACTATCAATGAAAATATATTATAATATACGACACATGAAATTCAAAGTATGAGTCGTAGACACGACATTAGCATATTCGTTAGGTATTCATTCAATATTAAACGAGTTATATTTTTATTATCAATTACTACCCCTGCCTAGAAAACAGTGAAAGCTAATTAGAATTACTAGGTAAACAAAAATATAATTTCTTTTTGTTAATTGTGGGTGTTCAATTTCAAAATATTAATTAG
>JBBYHQ010345355.1:0-12480 GCA_038382645.1 Spergularia azorica
GTTGGGAAAACCAGACAAAGAAATCAAAAGGAGTCAGAAAAAGTCCTCCACATGGATAGAGTCTCTCCACACCGCCCATCCAACACCATACTCTCTTCAAGCCCTAGGAAGCTCATATCACTTCTAATCACTCTCGTCCAAGTCATCTTAGGTCTTCCCCGACCCCTACTAATATTATCACAGCTATCAAACAGATAGTAAAAAAAAAAAAAGGACTCTCCCTATGGTTAGCAGGCTGCAGGCCTAGGAATAGCTTAGGAGAACTCTTAAGCTTCTAGCATATCTAGAACCATACAAGAGAGGAAAGAAAGTGCTCCTAGATGCATATTAGTCTCTTTAGAATGAACTCATACAGCATGCTCTTAACAAAAAATACATGTGTAAACTAAAGTTGCATGCATAGTATATTTCAATGAAATCTTTAAATTAGTCACTCAAGTATATAAGCAATTAAAAACATGTTTATCAATCATGGCCTACAGGCACAACATGAAAATGAAACCTAAACTAATGATACAATAGACGAAGATGTACAACAAGAATACAGATTCTATTTACAAATACATATCAGCTAATAAATAAGAGTAAAGGGATCAAAACCAGAGAGTGCATATAATCATACATTGATCTGCATCGTATTACAGACTTGAGAAAGCAGGTTAAAATAGCACAAACTGTAACTAAGAGTCACCTACCAGTAGGTACACCACAACCAAGAAGGCATACTTTGTCCAAGGGAGCTTGTGGGTCGATTTTAGCAACACTAACATCATGTACCACAGTGTACTGACTAAATGTTGAAGTTCCCATGAAGTGATAAATAGGTTTCCCATTGACAGAGAAACGACTCTTGCGGTCAGTCATCATAACTCCAACTCCAGTAGCTGCACGAACCTTTCCACAGAGGTTTGTTTTACCTGACTTGCAGAACTTGCATTCTTTGCACTCTGCTTGATAGCACGGAATAACATGGTCTCCAGGTTGTACATCTGTCACACCTTCACCAACACTCTCCACGACTCTGCATTTAAAGGTACTCGCGTCAAAATGTTATAACACAAGGATGCAAGCATCAACTGTAATCTACAGCGTTATATAAGCTAAGTACATACCCAGCAGCTTCATGACCAAGGATACAGGGGAAGAGACCTTCAGGGTCCTGAAAGAATAAAAAATAAATTTAGACAGATCAGACATCGTAGCACTAAGTTGTTAATTGAAACACTGATCACATGGCAGAAGACATGGATCTTTAGTAGGCACTAAGAAAAAATCATTCGTGCGGAAGTTAGATTAACATGATTTCCTTATATCAATTAGATATACAAGTACGGCACTAGAGTTACCCGTGGAGAGTAGGGTGTTGCCTTTCTTCCCGCTTACCATAAAAAAAAATGGATTTCATACACATAAAACTAATCCTTCATTTCCATAGCACAGCTCAAACAAGCTACTTCTCGATATAAGCCTCTTGAAACATTTTTTTTTTCCTTTTCTTTTTTTCAGTTTTGGTAGAGAAGTTACTACCCCAGAGGACTTTTTGGAGCTTGGGGGTATTTCGAGACACTAAATCATTCGAATCCAAAGAAAACATCACGCATTTCTTATTCACCTCTCATTAAGTCTTTCCCCATGGTACATAGACTCTTAAACATTCGAATCCAAAGAAAATAAACAGTACATTACTCCTACAGGATAGTGTGGAATGGGGGTAATCATTTCTGGAATAATAGTCCAAAAACAATGAGAAAATGGAGGAATAATGGTGGTGGATAGATGAAAATGGGGGACAGGGTAACGAATTACCCCGTAAAGGAGGGTAATATTTACCCACCTCCACCCCTTTGTTCCTCCTTCCACCACCTCTGTTTCTTCCATATTTCCTTTGTTTTGACCTCTATTACTCCAATAATGAATACTCCTAATCCAAGCGACCCCCAAGATGTATTCCTTCAACCAAAGAAATGCCCGTGAAGAATTACTAACAACAATAATTCCATTTCCTAAAAGTAGATTATAATCCAGCATCATAGCAATCCAATTCGACATCACCCCCCAAATTCTTATAGAGCATAACTTATCCAAATAACAAAAATTACACTTCTCAATTCCCATTGCCAGATAAATTACTAAAAACAGTGATCCCAAAACTCGGAAATAAACCATCTTTCCAATTTTCCAGAGCCTATATGACAACCGACAAAGATCACAAAGTTATAATGAGTAAAACAATTCTTCAATCTCCATTGTCAACATCCCCAAATTACTCCCTCTTCTTTCAATTCATCAAGTACCGTTTGAAATCGTCTCACATATTCAAACCAAACGTAAATAAAACTCAATGAAACCAAAAGATCAAACGAATTACACAAATCAAACAAAAAAACACCCACCAAAAAATGCCCTGAAAATTAACAACAAACCATCCAAAACAAATAATCTCAGCAACATCCCAATACAAATTCTTCAGAACAAACCAAACAAGAACAACAAATTAAAAAAAGAAGGGGGCAAAAAGATTGGACCTTGCCACTCCAAGTGTAGGCATCAGTGTGACAAAGTGCAGTGAAAAGGATCTTGATTCTGACTTCCCCGGCCTGCGGCGGTGCAACTTCAACATCTTCAATCACCAGCGGTTTGTTGGCTTCCCATGCTACAGCAGCTGTTCATTTTTCAACCAGATCAAAAACCCACCATCAATCAATCAAAAAACCCACCAAAAACCATATGAAATTGTATATTATAAAGTTTATCGGAAAATAAAATACATGGAATTGGAATAATGAGAGATAAGATTAATGGGGTTTTGTATACCTTTGCAGGTGATGACTTTGCCTTCAGTACTCGCCATTGTTGTCGTCGTTGTTGTTGTTGTTCTGAGTTTTGTGTGGTGAATTATGAGTGATTATGATATATGAATGAGTGAGGCTGCTTTTGGTTTACTAGTGTTTAGTGGTGTAAGTCCAAAATGTAGAGTATTTGAGACGTTTGTGTTTGGCCTTTGTAAGACTACTGGACGACATGTTACCAAATGGGCTTACTAAGTTACCATAGGTAAAATGAGCAATTGTTTTTTCTTTGGGAGTTTTTACAATGACCCGAGTGGACTGAACTCGACATCCGATCTGAAACTTAAGGTAAAAAGTGATGAGGTCTCTCGTGTTCGGATTAATTGAATGAACGAATAGCAAAGTCGATGCAAGGATTTGTTAAGCTCTTACTCACCTAACTATATAGCAAAAGTAATAGAGTAAGGATTATTGTATCACATAACAAACAAATGTAATGCACATTTTTCTTCTCACGTAATATGTGAATGCCCACACTAACTAAATGAAATTATATGTCGAGCTAGATTAATGACGGAATATAATCATCACTCGAATGTTTATGGAAACATATAAAACAATTTGAATAAACAAGATTTGAAAGTATTTGGGGAGTTGTTCGTGTTTCTCTTTATACACGAAATCTCCTCTCGGGATGCCCTCATGTATGATAATGGTCTATTGTAATGTTGCTATAACTAAACTCATGGAATTCTGTACATATGAAATGCTATACAACAGTTAAAATGTCCTGGTCTCAATATTTACGTATCACATAATTTGGCTCTTGCATTATTCAACATGGCTCCTACCTCGGCAACAAATCGTGCAAGATCAACATAAAATGCGCTAACATCTCTTTCTGATGCGCTTATACTCCATCTGTTTTTTTTTAAAAGGTGCTGTCACATTCTCCAGGAAACAAGTCAATTGATAAAATAAGCACACGATATGCATCTGCTATCTCTGACCCTCAAAAAAAAAAAATCTATCTGACCAAATGTCTCTGTATCCATCAATCCCTCATTTTTCCTTGAATTGTTCACCTTCGTTTTTTTAATAAAAATGGAATTTAAACCAAACATAAAAAAGTTGAAAGAAATATATTGTTAGCATCTTAATCGAAATATATGTACACCACGACATATTTTTCAACAAGTTTTGGGTAATTATGAACACAAGATCAGCCTGTCGTAATACGACAGATGTTTTCAACGTATTGAGGCAAGTTTAACACATTAGAAAACTTTGAATCCTCAACCCGTCTAACTGAAGTTTATGTACCAATTGAAGGGCCTCTATGCTCCACCCCACTACCTTTGCAACCTAAAGATCAGCTGGAGAGTCATTCACCAGGCAATCTGCAGATTTTGTAAGATTTGTTGCCAACCTTACACTCGATACCACTGAATTTGATGGTGAAAATCCGTTTTGTAGATGATCCCCCAGTAGTTTGACGTTTCCTTGTCTCATCTTCCACTACTCTTTTCAGCGAATCACTGACATCACCTGACGCCCAAGCTACCGATATATGAGGACGAGCATCCTGCAATTAAGATAGGAAAAAAATGTGAAACTATCAAAAGGAATGTAGGATCAGATGCCTTGGCTTCCACATCTTAACTACAGCCATTGTAGAAAGAAATGTTTGTTTCCAAACCTTGTAAAACTCGGGAAGATTGTGAAGCCTGTAAACCTCATTCACAGCTTGAATTTGTTTGGTTATCTGCAATGATAAAGAACATGTGAAATGTTTCATAAAGTTGGTCCATGAAAATAGATAGAAAATGGCTACAACAAACTACAGGACAATTTCATCGTTGTTTGAATCGACATTCTAAAGTTCAGCGCCTATCAAGATCACGATCCAATTACCCCAATGTTTGTTCTGAGATACAGGGGGAATAGCAACGAGTACAAATCAATCTCTTTTACTGTGTCCTTTCTAGCAGTGAAATGGGCTCAAGAATTATCCGGAACTACGTCCCTAACTTTTAGTTACTCCGCCCAATCCTATGATTCCTATCAATTCTTTATGTTTGGTTTTATTTCCTCTCAGATATGCAAACCAGAAGTAAAGAATTCGGTGAAACAGAGGGAGTAAAATAGGGGCATTAATACCAACGTTCATCCTCTTTCTGTTGCAGACAAATTCTATATCCTAAAAGTGACAGGTTGTAGGACCACCAAAATTTACCAAATCAGTAATTATATATAACGACTGCATAGAACCAAAAGTGCTCTCAAGTCCCTACTCAAGTAAGCGATGCCTCCATGTAAGTGTTCTCAATCTTCTTTCCTCGAAAAAAAAAGTGTTCTCAATCTTCACCCAATTTGAAATCCTTGTCTAGTTATCCTACTCGTTCACAAAGGAGCTTTAACTGGGATTAGAATCCAAGCGCTGCCTTCTCCAGCCAGCTTAGCTCAGGTAAGGGTTTTGAATCTTTTGAGGCTGGGAGTCTGGGACTACATAGGCTGTAGCAAACCAGCTCAGTATGCAACTCACTCGTTAACAAAGGGAAAGAAAGAACTAGGATTTCAATGTCTCATGTGTCCATGACGCTTACTACTGCTCATATGTAGGTAAAGCTAAACGCCCATTTCCACAAGTCTATACCTCTGCAAGATTAAAAGTTTGAGTGTTAACTCATTCCCTTGAGAAAAGTCTTTCCTACCAAAGCTCAATCGTTCAATGACCATGACAAACAAGCTTGAACTGAGATTAAGACAGGTGTCACGGATTTGAATCCAGATTGACACACAGTGCACTATCTGCATTAGTCTGGTCCAAGGGTCATTACTTGAACTTGCTAACTAATGCAACTCAAAACAAGGTTTATCTTTCACTTTCTTCCTAGTTCTTAAGGTTGGCTTTTCTTTAGCATATTTGTTTCCACCTTGCTAAGGCAAGAAGGGGGCGGGGCGGGGGAAAGGGTATTGGTAATACCTCTGACAAACCTCCTGTCTTGACTTCTATTGAAAGGAAGGTACGTGTGCCATCATCATTGACAAACACCTCCCAATTACTAAAATCAATCCAAAACCTGATACAAAAGATACACTTGAGGAGTTAGAATTTGCATGCTTCATGTGACAACTGCAAAAGAAATCCCAAAGAAAAAACATATAGAAAAGAAAAACTAACTGCTTCTGAGATTGTAGCTTGTGTCGAAGCATGGCAACTACTGAATCAATTTGGTGCACCCTGATTGGTATAGTTCTTCCTAAACTTATATGAAATTCCCTCCCTAAGGCAATGTGTTCAACCTTGTGGTCATCACTATGAAGATTTGCAAGTGCTATATCAACATCGACAACATGAAGGCCAGAAAAATTAAATGAGACTTTTTTCAGCAACTGAGCAGCCTCTTTCCTAGCTAACTGTGGCAAAAGAACTGCAAGGAAGATTAACTACACTGAGCGTCAGTGGTTTATATGAAGGATAAACAAGAACAAATTAGGAGAATTAAAACAATGAAGTAAGCTATATTTCTAATTAAATTAATTTAGATTAAATTAACACAACAACAACAACAACAACAACAACCAAGCCTTATTCCCAAAATGATTTGGGGTCGGCTAACATGAATCAGTAGCCCTTATTATATTGGTCTAAAGCTACTATCTTTCAAAAGCTACCTGCTTAGTATTAAAGGGTCAGCCATCGAAAGAGGGGGAAGACTCAGCAATACAACCTCAGACCTAGCCTCAGCTATTGTTGAATGCATTACATTAAACTTACGTGCATCTCATGAATCATAATGATAAGCTGTACCCTAATTACTATTAGATGACTGGCGTTTTCTTCAACAATGTCGCTGACAAAGTCAAACACGATCACTTATTCCTTCGAGGCTTTCGCATGATCTCTTTTGCATTTAGTGGTTATATATACGCGGCATTTCGAAGAAACATACTGTCTCGTAGTCCTTCACATCTGTCCTAGTATACTTACAGTAAAGGCACTCAGACAAGACACCCTATAGTACAGTAAGATAATATCACAATATAGATTAGAACTTCTATACGCCCTACCAAGATCAAATTCTCACATGATCAAATAAACAGCAAGACGAATATCAAAAACAAACTGTTGGTAGTCGACTACTCAGTACAAATCCCACCTCCGACCTTGCTGGAGAACGGAACAATCTTACAACAACAATTCTCAATACTAGGTTCTACGAAGGGTGCTAATCCGACCATCCAAACACGGCTAAACTATTAAAGCTGGGACGGCTAGATCTGAGTCATCTGACTGCAGAGCATAAACACTTGATGTTACCAAGGTATCCTCAAAAGCTCACAACAAACACAACTCTATCTACATTTCAAGTTTTTACAACCATCTACGATCGTTTAATAACCTTCTCCTGAATCCATTTCCTTTCTATGCCCTATGAGTCCCACCAGGCCACCACCACTAACAGTCAACAACTAGGGAAGACCGTACAGCACTATCAGGCAACGATAGCATACATGATAAGAACCAATTTGGAGCAAAACAGATTTTAAGATGTCGTTGAAGAACATGGTACCACAGACCTCAATTTCAGTCAGATAAGACATTATTGGTGTTGAAAGCTCTGCCTGATATAACACACCAAACAGGAGGAAAGCAAGGAGCCCTCCAGCAGGGAGAACAATACTAGTTATGCTGCCAACATAAAAGTTGCCTAAATAATATGACAATTTAGCATCCTTTTACAACTGTCGAAAGTTCGTATGACTTCAAGGCCCTATCCATCATTTAATGGCGTCGATAGTCCCAAAAGAAGTTCAGGGTCTAAGGAAGCACTTGTCCATCTATATGGACTGGTCCATCGTAAAACGTATTATGGACTCGTACTGTAAAACCAGAGACAAATGATATTATCTATATTCTTTTAATCACTAATGAACACTTGCTCCCACATTATATTACATTAGCTTTTGCGTCCCATTTTTGTAACAAATTTGGAAAACATAAGATTGTCATCGTGTACTTCAGAAAGAATAAGATATCCTCCCCCGTGCCTTTACTGTCTCAGGCAGCAGATTATTTCAGTTATGCTATGCTGGAGTATAAGGTTTCCTTTACTTAAAAAGGCTAGTCCCTAGCGGCCCAGATCCAGTCACAACCCCTCCAAGTCCTCCCCCTCACACCAAGAACAATCCTGAAATAAAAAGGCTAGTCCCCAGCGGCCCAGATCCTGTCACTTCCCCTCCGAGTCCTGCCCCACACACCAAGAACACTCCTGAAATAAAAAGGCTAGTCCCTCGTGGCCCAGATCCAGTCACTTCCCCTCCAAGTCCTCCCCCTCACACCAAGAACACTCCTGAAATTAAAAGGCTAGTCCCTCGCAGCCCAGATCCTGTCACTTCCCCTCCGAGTCCTCCCCCACACACCAAGAACACTCCTGAAATAAAAAGGCTAGTCCCTCGTGGCCCAGATCCAGTCAATTCCCCTCCAAGTCCTCCCCCTCACACCAAGAACACTCCTGAAATTAAAAGGCTAGTCCCTCGCGGCCCAGATCCTGTCACTTCCCCTCCGAGTCCTCCCCCCCACACCAAGAACACTCCTGAAATAAAAAGGCTAGTCCCTCGTGGACCAGATCCTGTCACTTCCCCTCCAAGTCCTCCCCCGCACAAGACAGTCTAGTTAATGAAGTGTACCTTCAGGACGAAGCTCAGGATTTTCAACAATGCATACCACAAACTTAGATTAGAATTAGTTTTCGTTTCCCCCTTGTTACTCCCAACCCAAATGATGTAATAAAAGTTTTCTTCGCATTTCTCAATAGTCTTATTTCTATACAGCATAAGTGAACCTTTGTCTACTCTATATGTTCATGCAATGTTATGCTATTTTTCTCGAAGAATCACAGAGTGCTTGTTATTATGCTTTTAATTCTTTTTACGACATTCCCAAGTTCGCATTACTCGCATAGATGACTTCCACTTCCACATATGCTACACAATTTTCGACATCAAAGAGTACTCAGACATTCTTACAATACAGCCTAATTGGAAAAACCAAGCAAGTGATATAACCCACCAATCTTAAGCATAATTAAATACGGAAAAAGCGCAAAAAGTCACACATTCATATACTTTGCAACAATTTAAAATCAAACAGAATTGCAAAACAAATCAAAGTAATTATAGCAAGAAAAGGACCTGGGATGTAAACATGCAAAGCATAGTTGCCTTCAACATGGGGGAAGCTCCGAACCCGAGAAGGCTGACCCGTTTGCAAGCTATCAAGAGTACCTTCACAGGAGCAATACATCAAACACTTGGTGGGCATTACTTAACTTTTCACGAGAAACTTATCGAAGACAAAATAAATTGAAACGCAAAATTACCCAATTTCAACTGACAAAAACCCAACAAAACAGGTGAAATGAATGGACAATTCAGATGAGCTGAGTAGCTTACCGAGGAAGGAAGTGGGAGGGGTGAGAAGAGAGAGTGGAGGTGGAGGAAGGGGCGACGGTTGTGGACTTTTGTTGGGCGGAGGAAGTGAGTTTGACGGCGGAGAATCGGAGTCAGAGTCTGATGATGATGAAGATTCGCCGTATGATGATATCAGAGCTTCCATTGTTTGGAATTTTTGGTGTTGTTTTGAGTAGCTTCAGAGGCACTCTATTCAGAATGTCAAGGTTCGAACTTTGAACTCTTTTACCCAAATCTCAATTTCAAACATAAATCATTAAATCTTGGATGCAAATAAACACCCTTCTTGCAACTTCTACATCAAATGATTTTTCACATTGGTCAAGACACTTATGGGGCACATTAGAGGTTTCTAGAGTATATTTACGGAATGCTCATCTCGTCAAGAATATAAAAAAGTAATCGTTGTTTGGAGAATAAGAATACTCGTAAGGTAAGGTTTGAGAACTCGGAAATCATTTCATTTTCTTGAATTCAATTTTAATTCTTACCAATTCCAATTCCAAGATTATGTTTGGGTAACCTAATTCAATTCCAATTCCAATTCCAATTCCATATCATAATCATAGTTCTAACTTTTATGTCATCCACTATTGTTATCATGTCCTTGTTGCGACTTACTACAAATTAGGATCAACAAAAATTTTAGTTTTGCCTAAAAAACATTAAATAGTACAAATGTGCTTTAGAATTTACGGAGTAATTGGTAAAGATGACATTTTCGATTGCATGTGGCAAATATCACTTAAACTCGATATGATATGAATACCTAGTTTATAACAACGAGCACTTGATTGGTGTAATGGAGTGAATCAATCCGTTAATTTAAGTTTCACATGACCAATACCTGATCAATCACTAGTCCACTAGTCATAAATATGTGGTCTACATGCTTCTATTTTATAGTATTGACTAGTATGCATGCACGTGCCACGCTCGAACTGTCTATTTACACTGTTTATATTTGTTTTATAAAAAAATGTAGATTTATTTTTGTTCTAATATTATTATGAACGGTACTATACATTTTTCTCTTTCAACTTTTGACACCCGCCGTATTATCATATTATCATTACCTTTTCAGAAATTACCATAATTATTATTTTCCATAAATTAGCTAATAATATACTCAATGATAATTTATTACCATACTCCCTCCTACCCAAGAAGATTTTCCTCTTTGGGTTGGGCACAACAACCAACAAAACCAATAAACAACCTTAAGGCCACGTTTGGTTCAAATATTGGTATCGGGTTGGGATCAAGAATCGGGTTTAGATGGTATCGGGTTGGGATCAAGAAGCGGGTTTAGATGGTATCGGGTTGGAACCTCATTCTTGATACATGTTGTTTGGTTCATTGATGTAGGAAGAAACTAATACTCCTATATACTCGCAGCTATTTTTTAATTGGGAATTATATTAATTTATTCTTCAATAGAATAAATTAGGTCATCTCAATGATCATAATCGACAATTGCTTTTGCCCATTAATAACTTCACATATTCATAGAAAGACAAAAGAAACCAAAAACTCCATTGAAATGTTGACCATACGAGGAATGGACACGCGTGGAATCGGTCTCTTGTGGGTTTCATCAAATCAAACCCCATTCCTGAAGCCTTGATTTTGTGAACCAAACGAGGCCTAATATATTAATAAGTAAATCATTAATTTGACAAACTAATATTATTAACCTCTAATCACACCCCTCCCTCACCCTCGTTCCAGTAATCTCCTCCACCAAAACTACCGGCGACGACCCACCACCGCCACTCCCGCCGGCGTAATCTCCCATCGACGGCAAGAAAGTTATTTTTCCTAGTATATCTCTTATCCCCTGTTGATGTGCTCATACCCAAAGTTCATCGGATCTCACTCATCTCATCATCCTTGTCGCCGATCGGGCATCTTCGACCACTGTCTCTACCACAACTGTGTAATTTCAAGGTTGGGGGTTTCGTTTTCAATTGGGTTTCAATTGAATCGAATCGACTAATTCATCAATACTAATTTCTTGGTAATTTCTGGGTTGGGGCTTTCGTTTTCGTTTTCCCCAAATTTTTCCGAATTCAATTTTTTTGGGTTTGGTTTCTCTCTCCTCTTCCTCTCTCATTCAATTACTCATCTCACCTTACTATCCTAGGTTGCGAGAGGAAGGGGGTGGGGGTTGTCACCGGTCGCCGGAAATTGTGGTTGTCGTCGGTGGAATGGGGGAGATGGTAAGAGGAGAGAGATTCTGGGTTAGAGAGAATGGGTGGGTGATTAGTCCCCTAACAGAATATTAGCAATGGTATTTTAGGCCATAAATTATTAAATTTTGCCAAATGTGGTAAGTATTGAAATAGGAAAATCTTAGTCAACCGACCCAAAGAGGAATACAGGAAAATCTCTATGGGTAGGAGGGAGTATATCCTAACCAATTAATGTATTTAATACTATTTTTATGCTTTATCCAATTAATAAGTGACAAGTGTCCTTTCAAGAAAGACTTGGTTTCAGGTTTAAACGTATAGTATTAGACTAGTTGAAAACACGTGCGTTGCACAGTCACATTAACAATAGGCAAATTTAACGAAAATAAACCAATGTTTATCCTGTCTTCAAAAAATAACTCAACCTTTTTATGTTAATGAAAATAAACCATCGTTTGAGTTAGTGTTACAATTATATCCCAAACATGACCGGAGTGAGCATCTCTGGCACCCTCGAGTAGTAAATAACGTTTTTCACTGTTTCTTGTATGCTTTCAAACCCCCTGTTTTAACCTTATTGATTGTGCATGAACATTCATCACAAAAAGTGAAGAGATGGATTTGGCAGGTTCTGAAATGGATTGTCCCTGATAAATATTGCTCACTTAATTTAGAAACCAATATTTGACCCCTGTGGAAAGGATGATTCATTCCATACGGATCGACATGAGAGTCCAACTCCATTGCATTGTCAGAATCTGTGTTGTATATTTGAAAGAGGTTGACCTCCTTGCCTCTCTCATCGTACAATCCTCGTCCTGACGAGCCCCCCTTCTCCTCGGTCCACAGAGACAAAATCAAAAAAATGTAGGGCTTGGTGCCAACAGTTCATCACGGAAGAAGGGACTCACTGAGCCGGGATCACTAACTAATACTAATCTAATACTCCCTCCATTCATATCCAAGCTTCCTGTTTTTGAAGGTTGGTTGAGAAGCCATATTGGGAACCATTTTTAGAC
>JBBYHQ010345366.1:0-12478 GCA_038382645.1 Spergularia azorica
GCGGTTTTGGTACAAATTTGGTTCGAGGGTATCCGATCCTACGTGGACCCATTCTACGTAAATATTTTCGTTGCGCATCCAAAACTTGAATTATTTTAATTTAGAGCATTATTTAAAAAAATCGTTCCTTCTGAGGGATGATTATTGGTACTTTCACAGAATTGTTATTAACACCATAATCCGTACCACCAGCATCCAGATCAGGAGCTCCAAAGACATTGGCTACTATCCCAGCATTTGCACTAACACTAGCATTGACACCAGTGACACCACTACCAACAGCACCAGTGCCGACACCACTACCGGCATTAGTACCAATACCAACAGTGGTACCGCTGCCACCACTAGCATTAGTACTAACACCAACGCCAACACCAACACCAACACCAACACTAGTAACAATACCAGCACCAATACCAACATCAACACCAGGACCAACATCAACACCATCATAACCATAACCATATCTATAACCATATCCATGATGATCACCATGATCATGTAAGAGGTCATTTTCTTTTTCTATATCTTTACCTTTAGTCAAAAAGGAAGTTGATTTAGCCATAGCAGTAGAAAACCCTCTTTCACCATAAGCACTAGTCCCTGCAAATAGCCTTTCCATCTCATCTGTATTTGCCAACCCCCGCCTAGCAAGCATTTGAGCATGTTTTTTGTATTTCTGCAATAAGATAGACACCAAAGTAAATTTTAAAAGAATATAGATATGTATAAACGAAGGTAATTCACAAAGTTTAATTTAAAAGCACCGTACCGCCTCAAATGAATTCCACCGTTCCAAATGTGTCTCTTGTACACGTACTTGCTTAGTTTTCGGATCAAACGCTATCCCACTCATCATTGTTTGCAGCACAACCCAAGCCTTATACTTATCTTTCAAGTCACTATGATGATTTTGTACTTGCTTTGGCCCAAAATCCAAGCCAGTTTGAGCATTAAGATTTTTCGCAATTTTTGTCCAATCAGTTCTGCTTATTCCACTATCTTTGTCCTCAATACAAATCTCCAGTAGGTCTTTTGAGATAGCGTCATTCCAATAAATCCGTCCCATTCTAATTAACGATAAAAATTAATACAATTTATAAACCTTAAATCAGTCAGCGATAGGGTACGTCGGTATCAATCATCAAACATATTAGGCGAATGGATCATGGACATCGACCACTGATAGCAGATACTCCGTATATAAGTTGCATGTGTTTTTTTTTTAACCAAGTAAACAATTCAAGAAAATAGTGCTCAAAAGTATAAAGCAACTACTCTGTACGTACATCAATTGTAGAACAACAAGTTAAAGTTAAAGTTTATTATAAACAAATGAACCACCAAACTTTAACACTTGCATATTTGCATGCACATCAGACAATGAATTGCACAGCCATAAATATAATTATGCAATTCAAGTAGGAAAAAAAAAATCTGACGTACGTGCAGATGAATTTCAAGCTATAACTTTAACATAGCAATGTTCCCACACACGACAGAAATTGTAACAAATCATTCATTTCCATATGAGAATACTAGTTTCGCCTTATCGAAATTCGAGATCAGTCCAATTTCTATATTCGTCACGCCAAGAACCGAAATCCAATATATCTAAGATTAACAATTCTACATCCTATTGAAGGTCTTAGTGCATGAATCACGTACTAATAATGCATGAAACTCCTAGCATTGGTGTGCATAACACATAGCATGCAAGCAATCGTGAGCAAAAGAGAACACAAAATCATATAAACACTTATTTTGTCTCAGTTCAATTTAATTCAAACTTTTTATAACTCTACTTCAAAACTTCGAATCATGGAATAAAGTTATAAAGCCCAACTCATAATTGTAACAGAAAAATAGAATGAAATAGGGAGAGAGGGGGAGAGAGAGAACCTGAGGCTGACACAATTTCGCAGAGACCAAGTTCGCTCGGTGAAGGGTGAAACAATGGCGGGAGAGGAAAGGATGGCGGTAAAGGAGAGCAAGAAGTGCGCGAAGTTTGTAGTAGGGTTAGGTTTTATTTTTATACAATAGTTGACTACTAGTACGTCATAAAAAAAATGATAACTAGGATATTATTTTTATTTTTATGTATAATTATTATATGTGGGTGAATAAGAATAATATTTTCAATGGCTTTATTCAATTAAATTTTATTCAGTTCAGATATCACAAATTTTGTTCAGATCAGATCAGATCAGATCAAATCAGATCAGAGGCATTCAAATCAAATCAAATCAGTTCAGAGTCATTCAAATCAAATCAAATCAAATCAAATTTTTTCAAATCAAATCAAATTTATTCAAATCAAATCAAATCAGATCAGATCAGAAAATTGCAGTTGAATCGCACAATGCCTTAATGGGTGAATCCCTATTTAGAGGATAAATGTAATTTAACGATAATCACTTAATCAGTAATAAACAAAATACTCCCTTCAAAAAAAAAAAGTAATAAACAAAATACTCCAACTACAATTGAACTGCACCCTGATCATTAAATTCCTCTACTGGCTCTACTTCATCCAGACCACAAAGTTTCTCATACTCATCATCGGTAATAATCGCATCGAAAATATTACTCAATGTGCCCGAAAAAAAAAAGCCTCCTCAGGATCGCTGATCACTTTCTCCAAGAAACGCAAGAAAAATGTTTAGAATCACAACCTTTTAGAATCACAACCTTTGGGTACTTTATCCTTGAAATAGAATTTGAACTTTCTAGCAGGTTTTTCTACAAGCTCGCCATTTTTCCTGCATTTATTCTAGGTAGCACAGTGTTGGGACTTGGGACCGCCGCATCATCTCACATATCCATGAGACTCTAGTGACGAAAACTTGCTTGCTGCATCTCCACACTGGTTCGGCTCTTTTTGTTGTGACTTTGATGTCTGATACACCACATTTGTATGAATAACCTGCCAGTGTATATATTAGCTACTTTAGACAACAGTTCCATTTCATGAAGACCTGAGGACTGACCTAAAATAACTGGCTCAATCTAGACATACTAAACAAACTCGTGTGAGGTTAAGAATCATTGATTGGCAAACCCACGGGTTAGACCATCTTACCCATGTGTTGCCTAGGGTCTGATCTCAAAGACAAGTGCACTACTGAAACTCGCACATTAGGAACTGTCATTCCATAAGGTTCAGGACTTTGATACAGAAAGATATATCGCTGTTCAGTGGAAAACACTCTCAAAAAGGAAATGCCCGAGTCTGAATGTCTGATAGTGTATTAGTGTGACACTGACCGAGACATCAAGCAGTTGGCAGGTAACACGAGAAAACAGACGGAACAACTAACCTCGTTGCCAAAGAGGGGACAGGAGGTCAAGTGCATAGACAATCTTGGATTAGCGACCTCCTGCAGCTATGATTCTGATGCTCTTCTAGTTGTTGTTGCCTGAAAAAATGACCGGTGTTCTTGTTATTGCAGCCAAAAATAAAACAAAAAAAATATGATAAGATTCATTTACAAGAAATACGCATAATGAATCATACACCAACAGATGACATGTTGGCTAAAATCAACTTATCCTAATAATCCATTCAAATAGAATAATTATCGTTATGGTGTACCAATCAACAACCTAGACAACATCAGGTGTCATTATTCCATATGATCCAGCAGGCTTTCTAATTCAACATTTGCCAGAAAATCATCATAACTGATTGAACAGACTCCATCCGACAAAAAAACCAAGCACATTGCACCACGAAATAAATGCAGTAAGCAGGTAATCATATACCCCAGAAGCAGTACTGCTCCTTTGGACTTATGTTCAGAAATCACTAGCTAATTGATATGAAGCCATAAACAACACTTACAAGTTACACTGTGACATCCCCTCCAGAATTCCATTTTGATGATTGAAAGACGGATCCTCCTCCCTTAGACTTCAGTGTTCCTATAGTAGGCATAGTAGCCGTCAAGGCAACAACGGATAACTCACTTCTGAAACCCATTTTTGTAGCTGCCCACAGAATCCTCTCCAAGTGTCATTTGTCGAGGCAAGTTCACATCGTTGCATTTCTCTAAGCAGCTGCAGAATCGACTCAGGGTTTGAAGAAGAAGAGAGTAGTGCCAAAATTTCAGTTGACAGTTCTTGAAGCAAGGGTGGAGAAACAGCCATGACCTGTTTCAGGTGGTTGATGGCAAGTTGAAACTCCTTAACATCTGAGAGATATTTTAACAAGGTCACATGGGACTCCTTATGTTTTAGGTGACAATTACTGCATAAAAGTTGAGAAGCAGACAGGAAGCGACCTGCACAAATTATATTGATCAGAAAATCAAATTAGAATAACAAGTTAGCATAGAGATGCAGAGTTTATATTACAGCAACAGCCAATACGAGTCTTGGTACTGATAAGCACCATGAATGAAAGGCAATACCTCCTTTACAAAGAAGCAGCACTAGTCGAGTTACTACAGTTTGCGCAATTGTGACATCCTGATCGGCAGCCTTGCAGAAAATATGAATAGCAATTTCAAATTTTGAGTCTTGACATAGGCCTACCAGGAGAGATGTATAAGTAGCTGCATCTGGTATGACCCCTTTCTGCAGCATGTGCTCATGTAATCCCTGTGCATCTTCAACTTGACCTATTTCTGCAAACTTTTTAATGAGTATGTTATAAGTCTGTAAATTTCCGTAAACCCCACAAGCAAACATCTCATCCCAAAGCTTCTTAGCAGGCCGGATAAGATCCTCCCTGCACAATGCTCCCATAAGAGTGTTATAAAATGAGATGTCAGGGACTAGTCCTTTCTTCCTCATTTCCTGAAGAATCCCATAAGCTTCTCTTACTCTTCCAGCCTCACACAAAGACGAAAACATAACACTATAGCTTTCTAAGTTTGTAAAATAATCCGTCGAAGACAAAATGCTAAGAATGTCCAACAGGTAATCACTGTTTTCATATTTGCACAAATTTCTACTTAAATTGCTCAAGGTAAGAAGAGATGGTGTTTTCCCATTCCGTACCATGAACTTGAAAAACGACATGGCCGAACGGGGATCCACCACTGACACTGATCCAATCAAAGCATTCAAAACATCATCTTCAATTGGAAAATTCCCATCTATAATCATATGACCTAGTACTTTAGCTTCATATATAAAGTTGTCCGACAGCAATGCCAATATAAAGTCTTTATAATCACTAGCCCTCGGAGCTACTCCTAACTTCCTCTTCTTCTTCAACACCATCTGCACCTCGAAAATACACCCTGGCCCATTCGACCTAAAAGCCTCCGCGACAACTCTATAGGCCATAAAATCAGGCTTACAATCCCTATTCCTCAACTCCTCTAAAACACTATAAGCCTCAGACACCCTACCCGCCTCACAGAGCCCATGAACAATCAAAAGCGCAACTACCGACCCATCAAAATCCGAATTACCACCTCTAACTCTATCCAAAACCCCTAAAACATCACCTACTTCGGCACTCTTACTATGCCTCCACATAAAGAAACCAAATCCGAGAGTATTAAACCTCACGCCTCTCGCAAGCATTTCATCGAACACCTTCCGTGCACAATCATAATGCCCCTCAGACACCAACCCTCCAACAACCAAGTTGCAAACATCATCCCCAACATCACAGACATCGCTCAAAACCAAATAACCCTCATGGGATCGCTTCGATTTCACTAAAGAGGCGATAAATACGGAGGAAACGGAAGGATCGACATCGAAATGCCGAGCTTTAGCTTCCTTAAAGACCTTCTCTAAGGAATTAAATTGGCGGGAAATGGAGAGGGATTTGAGAACGGAATTGTACGATGTTGAGGAGTGAGAAAAATTGGGTTGCTGAGCTGCCCAGTTGAAGAAACCGAGAGACAGAGATGGGTGGTTGAGGAGATTCGGGTCGATGACTCGAGCGACGAGTGATGGGGTCAACGAGTTACGGCAACCGAGTTGGTGGAGGGTTCGCTCGAGTGATCGTGTCCATGTTCCGGATTGCGCCGAGTTTTTCGATGCGGCCAGAAGTGCTCGGCTGATTAAGGTCGCGGCTTCTCTCGCCGGAGGGTTCATGTGGAGGTGGGAGTGATGAGAGTAGATTGAGGAGGGAAACAATAGCGCGCCAAATGAATAACGGAATTTCAATCCCCTAACGACTTATTGGTGGTGTACAATACCAGTTGTTATACTATACTCCACGGACCACCAAGCACACGGTGGTACGAGACACGTGGCGCGACGCCATAGGCTGAGCGACCAGAAAAATCAAATCTTATTTCTTCCTCCTGGAATCTGGGTAACTACCCACGGCCCACGCCATCACCTTCTTCTCATCCCCAACCTCTCCCCTGCACTCCCGACACATTGACACATTCAACCCCACCACCACCGTCGACCACCGCACACACCACCAAAATCACTATGAATTTTATAGGCGAACTTCATGGATTTTATGATTATTATCTATGGATGTGACCCCTAAAATTCATGGATCTTACCATATGAAGTCATGGATGTTAAATTTTCATGAGATTTAAGAAACTTTATGAACCTAAAAAAATAAATCGAGATCCATCCATTCTTTCTTCCGAAATTCGTTAATTTCGAAAATGAAAAACCTTCTAGTGTTTTTTTTTTCAAAAATGCAAAAAAAGATTTTACCATCAAAACCATGGACATGAAGTTTAAAATTAAGATCCATGGTACAAACTACTAAGATCCATACCTTATTCATACAATATCCATACTAGATGGTAACGATATCCATGCCGGAGATGTGAGTAGATGGCCGACGACGAGTGTCGGGTAGCCGGAGATGAGGGTGGGTCGACGGAGGTAAAGCTTGGAAGGGGAAAATGAGAACAGGGGAGAGAGAGGGTGGAAAGAGAAATTAAATGAAATCAAGGAAACACGGAATCGCCGGGGATGGGCCGCCGGCGACTGGTGGTGGTGTGTTGCGTTGGTGATGGTGGGCGACGGTGAGAGAGAGAAAAAAAAGTTGAAGAATGGCGTGAAGCATAGATGAGAAAAGAAAAAGGGGAAGTTTTTTTTTTTTTTTTATGCCCATCCAATCGCAGGCTGACACGTGGCAAGGAGCACGAAGGACACCGTGCTCCTTGGTACACGGTATAATTTGCGCGTACAATACACATATAAGGAAGTAAAACCGATGATAAGGGTGTAATAAGTAATCGGTCTTTGGATATGTATTATTTGTGAAGCATACTAGAATTTCGCCAACATAACCTTACCAATAAAGAAGAAGAAAAAAAAAAAAAAACAACCGGGTAAAAAAAAAGTAAAAACAAAGATCTTTACGTTTCTCCCATATGAATATCTCTACCTTCGAGAAAAAGTTAAAAACTTTCTGTAGAAAGCTTGTATGGATGGTTTTCCTACAAGGGATAGGCTAATGCAAAGTCATATCTCATTCCCGGTCCATTGTGCACTTTTTAAGTTTTGTACTCCCTCCGTTCCAGTCATTTCTTGGACTTTCGTTTTTGCACAAAAACCAAGGAGAGGTGGGGAGAGGAGAGAGAAACTGCTAAAAAATCCCTCTTAACACATAAGCAAGTGGGACACAATGGTTACAATGAGCACATGATGATCATTTTGCAAGTAAAACACCCCCTAATTATAGAAAGTCCAAGAAATGAATGAAACGGCGCAAAAAAGGAATAGTCCAAGAAATGACTGGAACGGAGGGAGTATCATTTATTTTTTGGTTGTTTGGTTCTTTTAGAAGTGGCTTCTAAACTTGATGTGAAATTCCTACACGCCATAAATCATTCTTTTAGACACAACCTAAGTCTGCTAAAACAAACCATGATCAAAAATATGTTCCAGAAATTAATCTTTATCTGGTGGAGTCTTTGGTTTCTTAGAAATAGTTTCATTTTTAATAATGTAACTTTCCCATTGAGAACAAAAAAACTCGTTTTACTAATGCTAACTTTCAAGATTGGCCATTTCTTAGAAAAAAGGATATGGCAATCCTAATAAATCTATTGCTCATTCAGCTAATATTGATCATAACTATAGTAAACTAAAGATTTTTTTGGCTTAAATTACCCCCAGACTATTTCAAACTAAATTTTGATGGGTCAAAGATATCAAATGGTACGTCCGCTTCAGGCTACATTATATGAGATTCTACTGGTTCGGCACGTCTTTTTGGGGCCGAAGATTGTGGCAATTCAAGTATCCTTTTAGCAAATTCTTTGCTCTAGACAAAGGGTAAAAGCTGACATAAAAAAATATCATAATTGAGGGTGAAAATATGTGTGATTAATTGTATTCGACAATCTTGCTGGAAGAGTTTTTTGGGAAACTTCTAATCTTATAAAATATATTTTGGTGGATGTTTCTTTTTCACAAAGTAGAGATTAATCACTGATTTCGTGAATCTAATAAAGTCGCAGATTTAATGGCCAATCTTGGGCATTTGTGCCCTTCGATCTCTTACGTGTTGGTTTGAGATTCTGTCTCCTTTTACCATTCTCATCTGAAATGATGAATTAGGTTGGGCATACGCTCGTGGATCAACCTAGGCTTTCTTACCTTCATTTAAAAAAAGAATCTCTTATGCTCAAAAGTTACCCTCCGGTACGTAATCAAACTTCCTACTCCCCTCATTTCATTAGGTTATTTACGTTTGGTTTGAATATATGAGAGAAATTTAGATGAAACATAAAGAATCTAAAACAATGGAAGGTGTACTCCATTTCAATAGCCAAGAGGTTGTCAAATGAGTATATTTTATTTGAGACAGAGAGAAGTTGCTTGAGACGTAAAATTGTGGTCAACCGAATCTGACTCGACCTGACCAGATGATGGATCCACCCGATACAACCCGGCGACCTTAACATTGGAATTAAAGGGGGTCAACTGACCAAATGGATATATAAAAATGCACCCAAATACCAGATTGGTATAAAAAAAATTCGAAAGACATATTGGTATATAAATAAAAAAGAAGAGTCAATTAAGCCTATTTTCCCCAAGTTGGAAAATCGACACAAAAAAGTTGATTTTCATTTTTCAAAAATAAGGAAATTAATTCTTTACTGATTTTTAAAAAATTTCTATGGCACAAAATTGTTTTTTTGTAAAAATAGTAAAAAATTACTTTTTCATATTTTTGAAAAAATCAAGCAATTATTTTTGTCGATTTTCCAACACCGACAAAAGTTAAGCTTATCTGACTTTACTTGCATTTTTTTATACCAATGTGTCTTTTGAAAATTTTTTATACCAATCTGGTTTTTGGGTGTGTTTTTATATACCAATTTGGTCATTTGGCCAATTCAAGGGAGATAACTAGCTAGGACTTATTTATACTTCTCTCACTGATTAGAAGAAGAAATAAACATTGTTGTACCAAGGTTCAGCTACAACCTACAAGTGTAGGCTCCAAGGTTGATACACACAATTTTGTTGAATCTGATGCTAAGATTTACTATAACAATTTAACACAATGTGATGATTTTGAATCCCTGAATTTTCAGGACATTTCACTCAATCATTCATATATCAGACACAGCTTTCAGCTGTCAGAAACCAAAAACAAAAATAACCTTAACACTCTAATTCTTTCATTGATGCAGGGGATGCAATTTCCAACATCTCCTCTATCTGCATCTCAGAATCATAAACAGCCATATAAATCGCTGCTTACGATCTCCGTACTACACACCGAAAATTTAACAAAAACAAAACCAAATTAATGTGCTTCACAGGTACTACCAAGAAGGGCATTATCAGCAGAAAATGTCAGATTTCTGAGGGATCAAATCGGTTGGCTGTAAGAAGGAATACTTGAAACTGATTGGATTCCCTCTCAAAATCGGGCGGCCGTTATTGATCAGGCAACTGTCACCCTTCACCTGAAGAACACCTGGGCTAATTGGCTGCACAGTGCTGAAGCCAAGACACCTCAGGTATACTCGAGACTGAGAGCAAGGGCAGTTGTTGGTGATCATTACTTTGTATTCTGGTTGCCCTTCTATTGTTTTTCCTGTTCTGACTGTTGTCACTTTGATGTTTGACACACCACATTTGTATGAGTAACCTGTTAATGCACAAATTCTGTTAATTAGTTAAACTTTCATCAGAAGCTTCAAACAATGCAAATTCTATGACTGACCTAACCTGTAACAACTCTCTAGACATTCAAATCGAATTTGGTTACGATTAGAGGAGTCACAAATGTTTAGTGACACAAAACGGATATCGAACCCTGCTCATGAATATCACCTAGATAGTTTACCGCAACTAACTTTTTGTTTATTAAAAATAGAAAACCTCGATTTGGACCAACCTAACTCATTCTTTTAGATTTTTAAATATACATGTTGCTTTAATCGCTTTAATAGATATGGAGTACGATTGAGTATTTCCAAATGTCACTTTGCTCTAAGATCTTTAAGAAACCACCATTACAAATGCTCGGAATAGATTGTGTCGAAAATTTGAAACCCGATATAACAGTGCCAAATGCCATAGTATACTCAACTAGAGTGATCTGATTGAACATTGAGTACGTCAAATAAATGACACAAAATGATATACGGAGTATATGCTCATTAGCATGACATTCTGATAACTGACAGATTAATTAAAAGGTAGCAGAAAACAAAGCAACAAACCTTGTTGGCAAAAAAGGAAGAGGAAGACAAGTGCAGAGACAATCTTGAGAGTTGCTGCCATGTTTTTCACACTCTTTTCTTCTAAATCTTCAAATATAAGCTTTGTTTTCTACAAAAACAGTATTTAGAAGGGTATTTTTAATGTATTATGAGCTATCTGATCTACTTGTGTATGTATATGTGTGGTTGGGTAGAGTTTAGCAGGTCCAATTTATATATATAGAGGTTTTGAGGAGCAAGTGTATGTAGTAGGGTCTTATATTGGAGGAGATAGGGACACATGCATATCATATGGCTTAAGTAATACGTTTAACCCAGCAGACGGCGAAATTTGCGCCATTTTACCACTTGGGAGTATGATATAAGAAAAATCTTAATTATTTCTTTAAATTTTGGTCAGACTTTTAATATTTTTCTTCCTTAATCTGTGCTACTCTTTCTCTTCTTTTAATCTTTATTTCTATCCCATGCCTTATACTACAGACAATAGACATCATCATTAACTTACACTTGATTGATTGCCTTTTACGTGCACACAAGTGTATAAACCCGATGACTGATCGGCTTAGCGGTTGACTGTTCATTTTATGTTTTTGATGTTTAGAGGTTTGACTTTGCGCTATTTTAAGATTCACCTTTTAGTTCACCTTCACTATCAAAACGATAAAGATTCTATCGTACTCTCTTGTTTTAATTTGTGCTACGTGTACTATGAGCCTATGAGATTTCATGAATTAACAAATAATGGACGTCCTGAAATCTACAATAGACTGGTCAATGACCAATATAAAACTTGGCACTCGATATTTAGCGGGGTGGGTAAATTCAATGAATGAAAGTACAGTATGTTTTAGCAGACTTTTAATTGCTGGAGCCTGGAATAACGGGGTTTAAAGTTTGATGCGTAATCATCTGGTAAACCAAAATCATAATTAACAATTAGTACTGTATTAATGAGTGAATCTTAAATCTGAAGATTAATGTCAAAAGAGGGAGTACATACGCCGTACTGTAGCTATCCATGTGGATACACTTTCGAAACCTGATCAGGAGGTGTGCAAAAACTTATTTCAACGCCATCCTATCTTATTTTTTGTCGTTTTTTGTCTTACGTTCACTATTCTTTTTGTATCGGTACACAATCTATATCAGTTCCATAATTCGCTACTTTACAACTTGTTTGGTAGAGAGAAATATGACGGAAAGAATTAAAAGGTAAGGAGGAGAAAGGAACTATCGTTCGACGCTCGCCTTGTGTGGTTTACATATTAGAAATTTAAAGACTTGAAGGAAACTGATGAGTCTTTCTATGTTGTAAAATGTTTTTTCGTCTAATTCTGACCGTTTTTGGGGGAAAATGACAATTTATGATTTCTTTCCTTTTCCTTCCAATTCTCATACATTGTTACACACCAGACGTTGAAAAAATGTAAAATTTATGCAGTATTTCTTTTGTTTTCCATCCAAACCTTCCCTGCTAAACTAGTTATTATAAAAGTTTTCGTTGCGCACAAACCAACCAACTAGTTTAATTAATTGGTTCTTACATCCGAACATTAAGAACACCAATTCACCTAGGTCAACTTCTTGAATAATGGAATAGCACTTTTCATTAGAGGCCGATACTTACAACTCTGTTTGGAGTTGAACTCGTGGCCTCTTAAATAACACTCCAATAATCATTAGACTCGGCATTTAGTGGTTTATGTTGACTAAATTGCATAATTGGAATGTTGAAGAAGTTAGTTGACGAAAGTTGGGGTGTTATGTTGGCGAAATTGCTACTGAAACTAATTGAAATTGAAAATTACAATAGACTGAAATAAGAATTACAAAAGCAAAAG
>JBBYHQ010345397.1:0-12474 GCA_038382645.1 Spergularia azorica
TTTGTTGATTTGGGACTTAAATTAACCCAACAATGATTCGGCTTTTGATTGTAGGATTTTAGTGCCGAGTTTCAGCAGTTTTCGTTGTTGGGTTTATAAAGAGGATGTATATAAGGTATTATCGTCAAAATGGCATATTCATTAGATAGACGTTGAGGTGTATAGTTTTCTTTGACGAAATTAGAGGAACTAGTATGAACACAACCCCTGGTGTAAAGATATAAATTAGATGATGAAGTAAAGAAATGGACAATTTTTTAGACTGACCATTTTTTTTGAAAGTAAAGAAATGGACAATTTTGTGATACAATTGGGGCATAACAGCGTGGATATGTGAGAATAATGGCAAAGAGATGGCTATATAAGAAGGTTCTTATAATTAGCTTATAATTACTATCTTTTACTAATTTGTAATAAAGTGGTGATTTTCAATTAACTGGTGAAGGGGAACATAAGGTTATGTCATTTGTACGCAGCTAGCTCTATGTTTCGGGATAGACATTGTCTATATGGACTGGTATACATATATGAACTAACTCAACTAAGCTTTGTCTCACGTTGTACAAGTTTTCTAATGATTTGATCCTGAATAGCAATATACTGAACACATGACGCTGATCTGATTATGCTTGCATTGGCAACACACGAGATACAATTTTCGATATTATGAGAGCTTACTTTTATGTTCATCTCCTAAGAAGCTTGATAGCATATACCCTGTGTTGCTCGGCCTCTTCCTTTTCTGATGTATCCCTAGGCCTAACACTAAAATTATTATGTATTGCCCTGAAGGAAAATTATCTTGTTGCAACTATCATGTTTTCACCTAGTCTTTTGTTAATAGGATGTTATCACCATGCCACACCAAAAACCTGCTCCTAAATCATCACTTGAGACCACCATAAGTAATATCGCGGACCATTGTCAGCAGCCATCAACGGAAAGGAAGATCATCCTTTGCACCCGCAATAGAAATATGTCTCTACTGATCCTACCACAGCATTTTCAAGTATGTGTTTGTACATTCCGTAAATGATCCCCAAAACATGCATTAGTACTAATTATA
The DNA here is from genome assembly GCA_038382645.1 of Spergularia azorica. Classification (NCBI taxonomy): domain Eukaryota; kingdom Viridiplantae; phylum Streptophyta; class Magnoliopsida; order Caryophyllales; family Caryophyllaceae; genus Spergularia; species Spergularia azorica. The sequence continues at coordinate 1,067 of JBBYHQ010345397.1, forward strand.
GACTATGTATATTGTTGTACAGTTTGTCCATGTATGGATTTGAGGGAATACGTGTTGGTTGTTTGTGTAACGAGATTCAAAATTGTAGCTAGGGCAATTGGATCATATGCAGACTGCGTTGGAACACGAAATTGAGGATAATCCACTCTGGCATGAGTATTTCGACCACAGACGACCTGTCACAAGGTATGAGTCATTGAACATAATTTTAAGAAGAAAATCTCTGATTTGTATTCTGCTGACAGAAGCCTAGCTCAGATGTTAATGTTACATCTTGTAGAATAATCCAACGAAACTAAGAGTCACGTATGGCGATTCCTCTTAGCCGACCCAAATAGTTTTTACTAAGCTAGAATCCCACCACTGCGAAACTATAGGGAAACAGTAGCTACTGATGAGCCCCTTACACACAAATACGCTGATACTGGATAGGTGCTGGTAGATGCAGAGGACTGAGCTCCTGTCTGTCGGAACACCACAGTAATGTTGGTCTTTTTGTAGACGTGAGCAGTGGAAAGGGCTGTTATATATTTGTATGAATATTGACTAAAAGTTTTTCAGTGTGTAGCCTTATGTTCACTATCTCTAATTGTACCTTCTTTATCACAAGCTTGTCCATTTAGCATTTATGTGAGTTTTAAATGTTATATGTTGTGATGTCAATAGATGTTGTCACTCTCTAGAGGCTACTAGCTCAACTGTGGAATAACATGTGCTTTTGCACAAAGACGTGAGTTCGAATCCCATATAGCCTATGAAAAATAAAATGTATTTGTATATAGTGAAGAATTTAGTAATATGGCCTAGAATTACAAAAATTGGGTAGATCGATGCTTGGAAATTCCATCTTCACAAAATTTTAGACAGGGTTAATTGATCGTCGTAAAATTAGAAACGGAAAATAATTTATTCCATCTATAATTTCTGATTATGTCCACATTTGAGTATCCATATACATTTAGACTACTTAATCATATATTGTACATACCCTCTAAGATTATACTTCAGTAATACAACTATATAATTTCTAAATATTGTTGTTGCCTTCATGCTTTGGTATGTGGTTAGTAATATGTAATCTTTTATTTTATCCTGTTACATATATTTTCGGTTGATGAAGTGATATAGTCGTATAAGTCACATAGTTGTTTTACTTGTTTTGCTACATGTGATTATGTGTTAATCCAAGCTTTATTCATTCCTCCTCTATTAAGCCTAAATTTACTTCTAAAACACAAAAAGAGTAATGCACTTCCTAGTCACTCAAATCAAATCTGAAGCAATCAAATCAGATCAGGAAGATGCAGTCCTATCAAACTAAATTTAGAGACGATTATTGTATAATTTCATCTATCATATCATTTTCAAACTAAATTTAGAATAGGGCTTATCAATCATTATATTAAATTGGATAATTATTTTATCATTTATTATTTTCAAACTAAGTTTGGTTAATTGTTCTAGTTGAAATTATTATTTATGGGTTCATCAATGTTTTTTTTTTTTTTAATAATTTTATGAGATATATGAGACTCCTTCGATTCTTTTGGATTGTTCAAAAACGAGTTTCATAATACACCCAAACATGCATCGCCGGTCAACATAAGTTACATAATAAACATAAGTTGCATCGCCGGTGAATTGAGTACTAGCTAAACTAATAATGACAACTTAAATATAAATTAAAGAAAAATGTTACACGTCTCCAATCTTCAAATAGACTATGTAGGATTCGAACCTACATGATGTATGCATAACTTATAGCATAGCATTCTTCCAAATTTTGTTTAAGCTAATAAGCTATGACTACTCGAAATCTATACAATTTAACCAGTTGCCTTATATTATTCTAATAAGCTAGTGTAACCACTATCTCGAATAGTGAGAATGACTTAATTATATTATTATTTCATGCAAGGAGTATTATGTTTTCTAGAACTGCTCTTATATGTCTGAGTAATAATATTATTATGTCTGATCTAAAAAAAAAAAAAATATTATTATGTCGCATGGATTAGTCTTATAAGTTTAGAAGCTCGTCTTAGGTTTGCACTTGTTTGCCACATGTGTTTCAGTTCATATGTATTTTTTTGTTAATTAATTTGGTTTGCTAGGCGCCTAGGCACATGTAGCCAATTACTACTCCGGACCATGTATTCCCTCCGTCCAACTTTAAATATCTCATATCGAAGAGCACCCTTATTAAAGAGGAAGTGCAAACTAATCGTTTAATCAAACTTCCAAAAATTGCTAAGATTCCCATCTAACTCGCTATGTAATTTTTTTGGAATTTTGGTTAATCGATCGGTGTACGTGTACACCATCCTCAATTTAGGGGTTTTTTTTGGTAATAGGATGTTTGAATTTGGACGAAGGGCGTAACTCATGTTGTCTATAAGTGACCATATATAATATTATTTATGAGACATATAAGCCCACTTTACGACAACATAAGTTACATATATAATAAGCCAAAATTGTGTAGCTAATCAACAAAAGTTGTGTTATACGCAAAAAGGTGCAATATAGATCAACGTATTCTAGCGCCATTTAATAAATCATCTTCCATCTGCAATTTGTTCCTTTAAACATCTTCTTAGAGTAATTTGGACAGTATATAATGATGAAAAGAATATATAACCTCTTCGTAAGACAACCTAAGTTGAACTAGTATGGCTAAAGGTTGATCTTCAATCTATTTGAGACATATTGATTTAAATCACATATTTGAGACATACTGATTTAATTGACAAAATCAGTTTATAATCATTCAAATCAGATTAGATGCAATCAAATTAGATCATATCATGGAGCTGTATCAAACAAAGCCTAAGAGAATACCAAGTTAATTCATGTGTAAGAACGGGGAACATAGAATATTATTCTCCCGATTGAGCTAAGCCGTTATGGTTACTCGACTCGACTAAACGTCATATATAAATGGGTAATCTTTATACATTGAAGAAATGGTGAGAATTTGTATGGCTCGAACCTACATCTTCTATGCATAACTAATAGCTAAGTTCTTGGTCTCTCGATTAAGATCATAGATACATATGTTATAATTTATCAAGATCATAGATACATATGTTATGATCAAGAGCATCACTTTCAAAATTTGTATTCAAGATACCATTCAATATGGGGTCTGACCCTGTGGGCTCTCTATGGCATGTCATTCTTTCATCTGACTTTCTTCCTCCTAATGCAATGTGAGACATTATAAGAATACAACTCAATAATATAATCTTGATCACAGATAATATGTATTTTTTTCATACCCGATAATGTCTTTAATTGATCTTATGTAGTCCTATTTTTTGAATATATAATATACTATTGAAAATATTCTAAAATAATATAAAGAATAACTAAAAGGCCAAAGCACATACAATATCCTCTTAATATTTGTTTTGCAACCATGAAGTGTGGTAATTAGCTAGTTTAAACAATAGAATTCTGATAATATGTGTGGGGAATATAAGTTGCATCATTCAAATCATCTAAATAATATGTGTGGGGAATCAAAATATGTTACTTATACGTAGGATGTAACTTATCTCGTCTTAAACTCGTCTTATGTGTCTTAGTAGGATGTATCTTGTTATCTGATGTAATTATTAGATTTAGAAATAGGTTTTAAGTTTGAACTCGTCTTATGTGTCTTAATAAAAATATGTTTTAAGTTCGAACTTGGTTTTACGAATATAGTACATCTATCTTTATTATGTAATTTATGTTGCCGGCGATGGATATTTGGGTGTATTTTGAAACTCGTTTTTGAACAATCCAAAAGAATCGAAGGAGTCTCATATATCTCGTAAAATTATAAAAAAAAAGAAAGAAAAAAAAAACATTGATGAACTCATAAATGATAATTTCAACTAGAACAATTAACCAAACTTAGTTTGAAAATGATAAATGATGAAACAATTATCCAATTTTATAAAATGATTGATAAGCCCTATTCTAAATTTAGTTTGAAAATGATAGATGATAGATGATAGATGAAATTATACAATAATCGTCTCTAAATAAAGATGCTATGGAAGGTTGAAATTTTGTATCTATACAAAAGGTTAAGAGTGAATTCCGACGACGTCGTGAAATTTTCCAACCTATGTTATCTTAAACTAGCTTTATGTGTCTAAATAGTATTATTATGTTATCTAAAATATTATTTTACAAAATAGATGTGTATGTTTTAGCAAATTCAGACATTAGAATTATACTAGGAAGACACATAATGTGAATAAGAGACAATATAAGTTACACAATAAAAATAACCATGAAAAACTAATCTAGACAACATAACAATACTACTAAACACATAAGACAAGTAGTAGCTCATATAAGTTACATAAGTAAATAATGCAAATAATGATTTCTAAATGATTTATCTTCACACTTTCAAAAATTTAAATGTCTTTGTTTCCTTTATATGATATAGTCACAAGGATGGTGAATGTGTTGTAATTTGTTTGTAAAACTTATAGAGTAATAGGCTAGTAGCAAACTAGAAATTACAAATGAAACTTACATTATCTAGTCAGGCCACATGATGATTTTCGTGGCAAGAGACATTTATGTCCATGGTCATCAATTTTCCACATATAAGGTAAAGTTGTGGCAAAACGGTAATCTCATTGCCATTGTTTACAATTCAATTAATCTGACAACTTTTAGATCGTATTTATAAACAAAAAAGAATTGATTAGAAAAAACAAAAAAAATTCATTTTATTACTAAATAAAAAGTTAGGATACATCAGACAGATTATCTTTTAATTTGCATACGAAAGTTTGAGATTAAGACGTGTACTAATCAACAATAAGGTTAAACCTAAAGACTATCTTGCTCCCTCGCTATCTCTCCAAATTTCTTCGGCTTCATTCCCATCTCTCGGTAATTCTTCGGCTTCTTTCCTTGCCTCTTTGGCACTTTTTCTCGCCCCTTCAATACCATTGCAAGAAGTCATCAAAATTATAAAAAAAAAAAAAAAATGCACAGTGGTTAGGATTAGACTTTGTTTGATTACTAACCTCTTAGTCACTCGAATCAACAGTCAGCATGCTCGAACTTCTTGGTACGATTGCTGTAAGCCTGTAACTTTGTTCCTGTCAAAACGATTACATGTGAATAATTAAAATTAAAGAAGCAAGGAAAAAAGAGATGTTATCTGCCTCAACCATGAAAACTGACGTTTCCGAGGTAAAATAATAACAAAATTAATGTAAAGAGTAAGACATAGTTACGTGACGTGGAAAGTCTGTACAAGTCCCAACATGTGTGTGATATTTCCCTTTAATTGGTTGTTAACTTCATGAGAATTGAAGAACTACTATTTACAATTTTACCTTCTCAATAGCATATGCTGATGCAGATGCAGCTGCAACAAGTCGTGCCTAGACAGGGAAAACACAATTTGAAAGAAGATATTTTGAGATCATAAGAAATATGGTTTGCAGTAAGGATTGAACTTGAAAAAAGTCTTTGTAGGGCATATCATAATTCATCATAATAAAAACGAAGGTGGAACATCAAATTTTCAGGTATTTGTAGAGAGCACGTTAAAAACAGGCTCATACATTCGGTTTTGCGCAGTCAGATTGAAGAAGCTCTTAGGAAGTTTAAATGAAGTCGACTGTCTAGGTGTCATACTATTTTGGAAAGCTAAAAGACTCATCTATATTATGGAGCTGGATTCAACATCAAATAGCTTAAACTTTTGTACCAATTTGAGTTTAAGTACAACAGCGCTGCAGGGGATGAGTCAAAAAGACATGCTTGTCGGCCAACTTTGAAGGCTTATAACTCCTATCTCCGGCATCTGTTTGGGCTAAAATTTATGTGCGGATTCAAGTATTTGAAAATAGCTATCCAACGGGCAAGTTAGAGAATCATCAGAGGAGATTTGATGTGGCTGCTAGCCGTTTCCGCACTGTGTAACCTGCTGAAGGTGTTCTGTTCTAGTGAAAAAGAATTGGCTCTTTGTGGAGTTTGTTCAGACTGATAAAATTTAGCAGTGATGGAATACCAAATCATCCATCACTAACCTATTAAGATTCATTCTAAACAAATGTTAAGGATGAACATCAAGATAACAGTCGCTTTTAGAGAACATGTCCAAAATAGCATCATAAGTTCATGACTAAACAGTGAACTTGAAGAGGTTCTACACAGCTCAAATGGTGTCCATTCTAAACATACTTGACCATTTTGGAATCCTTAAACTATGAACTAAGTTATAGTTTTAGAATTATATTAAAAACTTATCTGGGTTAGTACCAGTTTAATTTTTAATTCAGACCTGATGCAGAGGACTAATCTGAAACTCGATTTACTGTCATCCAACTTTGAAGGTTGATATCTTATCGTATAGATATCGCATTTTTAAAAATCTTGTGTTTCAATTGGAATTTTCCTTGAAGTCTTCTTTCACATGGGACTGATTTCAATTGTATTAGATGTGTGATTTGGATTTTATAGCTGATTTACTGTAGGGTGTCAAGGCTGCCATCCTACAGCAACAACTTGATACTCTCGGCAAAAAACATATTGTTTTTCAGGGAACAATACTACGAGTTAAGAATGGCAACATATTCAGATACTATAATGAATATTGAGGAATGAAATGGTTGAAAATAGCCATGTAAAAAGATGATGCATCATGATATTTGGAAGGGAAGTCAGAAGCAATGCGTACCTTGCTTCTTGTGGGCTTTCCGTTTAGTATGAAACTCAGGCCTCAAATTTTCAACTGCTTGTATCTTGGTTTTGCCAAAACTGTTGGCAATCTGATGCACACATGACCAGAAGTGGATTTCAATTTAAAAAACTGTTAAAGTCATCAATTAACTTTACATAACAATAGAACTGAAAAATAATATATAATCAGGAGATAAACGAGACCTTAAATTTATGACTAAAAGCATCCAAAACCTTGGATTTAAGGCTAACTGTTAATTATGTAGCTCCACATGGGTGAATTGACATTGTAATCTTACTGTTAATTATGTAACAATCGTTACACAATCAGATACATTCACATTCAAGAACAAAAGTTTAGCTAAACAATCAATACCCAATTTGGATTTTGCAACAAAAAATGCAGATGTTGAAGTACCAATTTGAAAAACTCATCAAAACAAGGTGATCATTCTTCATACACACAAAATAAAGACATCCCAATTGAACATAGATTTTCACCAGAAGCTTTTATCAGTTTTTCAATGATACTGAGCTGATAGGGTCATTTAATTTGCAAACATAGTTTTCACATCATAACTTCATAACATGTCACAAGCTCTAAATTACATAAATTCAACACACCCAAGAATACAAGACGATCAGAAGTCGAAAATCCCTAATTGAAAAATTGAATTCCGAAGTTGTAATCGATAAACTCTAAATCACAAATTCTAATCAACCATCATCATATCACAAATTGCCAAAATTCGAAATTTCAGATTATAGAACATAAATTAGTGAATAAATTTGCTGATAAAAATTACCTTAATTGTGCGGATGATGAGCGATGAAGTACACTAATTATGACAGAGAAAATATTTAGATTTATGAGAGGAGAAGAGCTCAAATTAGTAATACCATACCACATCGAAGGCTCAATCGAATTAATCCACACTAGAAGAAGGCAGCGAGGTCGAAGAAGGTAGCGGCAGCAGCAGTCACAGTGTTCTTCGTTGATGTGGGGAGAGAGAGAGAGAGAAGGGGGAAAATTGAATTGTTGGAGAATATAGAAGACGAAAGAGAGGCGCGTATTTTGTTTAATTAGATGCCCCTGTAAAGCCTTCCCCTTATTTTCCTCCATTATTGCTCCGCTACCCCTCTGATGCCTTTGTCATTTGTGTGCTGCGCAAATAGTGCCATAGCACAGTGCTCCCCCTATCACTCCTCTATATATACATGTCTGAAAGTCATTGTTGGTTAAGTCCCTATTATATACTACAATACTCCCTCCGTCATAGTGAATTCCTTGTTTCAGAAACAATGCATAAAAACATTGGTGAAGGTCAAATTACTGAAATGCACGTGGGGTTGATCTCTCTTAGAGGTTTAAGTAAGGATAGGTGGTCATTTTGCAAGCCAAATACAACCCAAAAATATCATTGAGACTGCCCGAAATGAAAAGAGTAAAAAATTCATTGGGACGGAGGGAACAATGTAGTGGTATTGGATTGCTTCTTGTATCAAAATTAGTTGATACATTATTCATTTATTGATTCTTAGATTTATAATTGGTTTCTAAACCTAACAATCAGTCGTTCCATGGCATATACGGAGTATAATGCAAGAATAAAATAAAGAACGCAGGAAGAAGAAAAGAGGTGCACCCTACATTTACTCTTTTCGATCTAAAATTAATTAGATAACCCCATACCTAAAATTGGTTAGGAACAACAAAAGTAATATGATTGCCACAAACACATAAGTACATTACTTGAATGAAAAATAAATTTTGTAAGTAATAACAAATAAGTAACTCGTATAATTTATTTTACGAACAAATTGAATCGATATGAATGAACCAGGTATACAATGCTATCACATTAACGTAGGTTACAAAAATCCTCGGGAATTGCTCGACACAATCAATCTTCATGATATTCACGTCCTCGATTGTTTAACGAATTTAGTTTTGAGAGAGAGAAAATAATGATAAATTTTGCTTCATATTTCTCCGATTATGGAAGGCGAAACCTGCAAGAATCGTTAGAATCCATTCAAAAACTCAGGCTATATGCTAAAATGTAAAAACGATTCAGGAATTTGTGTATTGCAACGTATGTTGTATTCTTCTTTACGAAATTGATAAAACTAACCCTATAAAAAGATATTGCTGATTAAAATATTTGTTGCATTTTTGTGCGCAAATGGGGAAAATCTCGGCGAAGAAGAATTGATTACCAATGAACCTCATCGACAACGGCCGCTGTGCCGATCTCCCCACTTCCCCAGTACCATCAAAGTAAAAGATAAAATTAATGAAATCCGGGACCTCACATGAATCCAAACTGGAAAATTAATGAGTTCATTTTCAAAATGCTCCGCTAATAATTGGGAATTGTATCAGCGATATACAGTGAAAATTACACCATAAGGCAGAAATTAGATGACTAACCTTTACACTCGTCGAAGTTGAGATTGATGAGAGTAAATCGATGATGATGATTTCGCGAACGATGATCACAGTGAGATCATGGTGAAATATAAACTATATATAGAAAGCAAAAACCAATTATACTTCTGAAAGTTAAACACCCGAAAATACTCGCCATAATCAAACTGGAAAATGAATATACATAAAAACGATGATTGATGGATTGCCAAAAAAAATAAAAATAATTAATCAAACAAAAATTGCAAGAACCGGAATTGGAAGACCCACCTGAGAAGACGATTTGAACACTCAAGAGGTTTGATGTCGATTACAATATACTGAGGTCGAAGTTTGATCAATTGATGTCCATTACCACAAAGTGAGTCCCCTGATGATCAACCCCAACAATACATCAATGACATGTTTTTCTGGCAGAAAACTAAGGGAAAATTATAATTTATGAGATCAACGACTGCAAACGCTAATCAAGATAGCAAAAAGAAACCAAAATCATGTGCCACTGCAAGCCCACACAATTTACCCACATGAATTAGTGTTATAGCGATACAGAAGTACAGACCTACCACTTACCCACATGCATGTACATAACATCCAATAAATGTATATACAGACCTAGTATCGCTACTAATCTTCAGCTGTTTGGATCTCGCCCGAGTGAGGAGTAAGATTGTGCGCTCTTTGTGCTTGCTCAATTATTAAACCTAAAGGATTCAGTTTTTCGGATATGTACAAAACTAAAGCAAAAAGAACTACCCAATGATTTTGTTTTTTTAAGAGCAACAATCGGGCGTAATTTTGAGGATGGGAGAGGCTGATCATTCTTAAAGTCTAATTGATTTACGTTCAAATATCTTGTTGCCTACTCCCTCCGTTCGGCTTTAAAACGCGTAGGGCCGAAACACAGTTTTTAAGAAAAATAGAATAAAGAATGAGTTTTAGAGTCCACTTGGTATAAAATTTCATATAGGGGTATGTCCCACTTGCACTTTTAATTAAAAAGAAAGAGTGTTTTGGTATTTATATGTATAAATAAGAAAATATCATAAGTAGGAAGTTTAAAGATGAACATCCATCAATAGAAAGTAAGAAGTTTATAGGCGAACGGAGGGAGTAATTTGTAGCATAGTCAAACATCTAAATTCCTTAAGAGTGTGTTTGGAAACAAGGATTTGATTCTCAAATCCAAATTTGACACAAATCACATGTTTGGGAACTCAAGAATTTGAGAATTTGGATTTGTGTCAAATCCTTTGGAATTTGTATCAAATCCAATTAGGCTAAAAACAAATGACACTTCAAGAGGTGTCATTTTGAAATCCCACCATTTCCAAACATTTGATTTATATTTGAAATCTACATTCTCAAATGATGGAATTGAAATGATTACAAATTTTCAAATTCTTGTTTCCAAACGCTACCTAATAAGAATCTTACACTTCCCCTTTTCATGCTAAAATTATCTCGTCTAATTTGGCAATATATATATATATAAAGTCGTGTCAATAAGTTGATGTGGCAAGACTTCGCTAAATAATTGACATGTCAGCAATCATTTAACACGTCAGTATGTCGTTCAGTGGTAGATCAGCAAAAAATGTGTCTAATAGGATTTGAACCACTGACCTCTCACTTACGTATTCATCACATTACCAGTGTACTAACCGTTACTTCATGCACATTTCTATATGCTCATACTATAAAAAGGAAACAACCACTTCAAACGAATGGGTATGACCAAACATTTTATTTTTGGAAATTTGGACGATTTATGTAAGTAAATAAATCAAAACAAGAAATTTAAAAGATACCCATTTTCCGATATCTTGCAAAATACTTGATTGTGAAAGCATAAAATATAAAAGATTTGCCGTATTACATGCCATTGTGTAAACACTCCCTGTACCATATAGGGTGTGAAAGCATAAATTTTAATGATGTTTCTTGCCATCTGCAAACTACCAGTGTAAAGTCTGTCCCTATATATATCTTGCCATCTGTAAACTCCATGACATCTTCTCACCCATACACTCCCATCAACATGTCAAAATACACAAGTCAACTCAAGTACCCGAATTCCGGATCAATGAATTTACCGCATCTAATATTACCGCAATCATTCGTGTACTCCAAGCGTCGCAATCTTCAAAACCATCAAGATTCTATAGCTTACCATAGATTCAAAATTGTACACCTGAAAAGAGACACCTTAACTGTAAAACAATTGTGGAAATACATACACTCTGATGCAAGGAATCCACCGCGCATA
>JBBYHQ010345408.1:0-12474 GCA_038382645.1 Spergularia azorica
TGGTTTTCACTGACTCTTACAAACTGGTTGCAATGCTTCAAGGCCAATATGTTGCTGATATTTCGTGCAAATGGCTTGTGGGTCAAGTTCGTGACCTGGGAAGACAGCTGCGCCTTTGTACTATTTTGAAAGTTGATAGGGGTCAAGTAGCAGAAGCTCATTGTTTAGCAACTGTAGCTAGAAGGGCTAGTTTAGCTTAGATTTTGTACATTTTTGTTTTTTCGTTTTTTTTAGACGTTGTCAAAAAAAAAAAAAAAAAAAAAATAAAATAAAATAAAATAAAATAAAAAGTTCAAGACCGTACCATAGACGGGCCTCACCAATAAAAAGAATTCAAGTGCAGATCTTAATTGATTGTTTACTCGACAAACTTGAAAGTACCAAAGATGGAACTTCTATTAAGTAATGTACTAGTGGATGTGATATGAATATCCCAAAATACCTAAAATTAAGTTTGTTAATTGCACTCTTTTGATACTCCCAAAGTATAGTAAGTGGAGTTCGGAATTGGCAGTAGATCAATTGGGAATAACGTGTTTTTCAAAATTTGGGTTAGCATATCTTAAGATTCCGGGTTTCACACTTTCACCATGTAGAAGACGAGTCAATTTTCCATTCGGCTGAATGTTGAAGATATAAACTATTGTGTAGGGTCTAACCATCAATCTAGATTTTTGGTTGAAAAATATTAAAGGTATTAAAACATGAATTTGAATACATGTACTTATAAGAATATACTTCTTCCGTCCTTTTTTCTCCTAGTTGTTAATGCTTGGATCGTAGATTTTCAAATCAAACAACAAATGATAGAGCGGGTCAACGAGGGAGTACTTAGGGTTTCGAAAGGAATCTTTTTGTTCACAAAGTAATTAGGTTGTAATCTTTTTTCAAAGAAGTATACCAGCTTTCGCCTTCATTTCTGCGCCATACCCACCCAATGTCGTATTTAGGAGTTGTAAACGGAGTGGCTATGGGAGACAATAAAAATAAGGATAATATCACAATTTTTATTTAAAAGAAAAGAAAATAATTATTACGTACGTCGTACGATATAATATTTTAATCGTAGAACGCACGGGTTTAAAACTAGTTAGCTTATATCTTCAACATTTGCCCGAGATAAACATTTGCAAAATGCAAACATGTATTCTGTATTTTGTCCATGATAACAAAAAAAAAAGTATATTATATGATTACAAAAACTTCTTGAAGATGTGTATACAGGTGAACAAATTTTTAATCAAACCTCTAAACTAACGACCGAGATTTAAGATATATTCTATATGTACATTAACATGCATTTTCACTTACATGTCCTTTGAGCTTTAATGCAAATGAATATGTCCACACGACACACATATACCTGATATTGAGAATCTACTCGAAAGAATAATAATTACTAAGAAGTAAAAATTGAACTTGAGACCTCAGAGTAAAGAGTCGAAGGCTATGGTCCATATTCGAACCTTGAAGTTTCACGTCTGAATGTCTTGAACTTGCTGTTCGGATTTTATTTTTTCACAAAACTACGTGAGGGAAATATGGGCTAGGCCATCTTGGGCTTATAAATGACCAACTAATTGGCCAGCTTTCATTTTTCAGCCCGTTAAATAAATTTGCAGTCTGGACTTTTTGGGCTGTTTATGTCTTAATCCAATTGAAGTTCGAGCTGCAATTAAAACGAGCCCCAGCTATTAGGATATTCACAAAATGTAGTTTAAGCCCATTTGAGTTCAGCAAAGTTGCATGGGAGTTCACTGGCGCAATCTTCCGGATTGATGACTACATACGAGTCATGAAACCGTGTTAAGATTTCCACTGTGATAAGTTGAATTGCTACCGATTTAATATAGGTGGATTAGCCATATATAACTCATAAGTCATACTACAACATTGAAAAATGATTTGTAGTCCAAATTTGTTGTCAACAAAATCAACATGACATAACAATAGAAGACAAAATCAGGGTTGGTGATCCCCAATTAAATATTTGTATGTTTCTAGCTCTTCTACTAATAAATCCAACTTTTAACCGTTGTGTTTATACATCATTTATTTAATTATGTTTGGTCAGATTAGTCCATTTGTCCCCTTTGCCAATGATGTCAAGTTTACTGAAATAATCATCATCACTAATATCTCTAAATTAGTGGATTAGAAGTTCGAGTTCAAAATGAAACATATACTCGTTTCTGTATTGGAGGTGTCTATCCTTTAAATTGACTTTAATACATAAGCCGATGGGAAGTGTGGTCACACTGCACCGTTGGCGTACAAGTTATGTGGTTGGCGAACAAATTATGTACCATACACCTAGTGTACGATAAATCTACATACTTATAATTAAATGAACAAAAAGTTATGATCCATGACACTTGTTTCTTTTTGAGGAAAAATCATGACACTGTTGATTCAAACTAATAAGATTAATTAATTTCTAATTGAGTGATAAACAGCAACGACAATTGTCCCCTAAGATGCAATCAATCAATATAATACGGAGTACTAAATTAAGAGATGTTTAAAAAAGCATTAACGTTAATGTCAAAGTGCTAAATACACACCAAACTTTCCAGAAATGTAGCCTACGTGTACTCATATAAGAGGATTATGGAGCTTTGCTTATGATACAAATTTGTTGTCTTTAACTATAAGGACAAAATAACAGCAAATACAACCTTGACACAAGACAAATCCATGATCAATCTTCTTGACTTTTCCATGTTTCAACTTTATTATTTTGGTTTAAATTAAAACCTTTGTCTTATTTGTTGATGAAGTTGAATATTGTTGATGCTAAGTTAGCGTGTTGAGTAATAGATTTGGACGTGGCTTAAAATGGAAGGGTTTTGTCTTTCTTTATATCTTTTAATTACAATGAAAGGGTTGGTCATATCAATTTACTTCCACTTTAGTTTAAGATTAAGCACAAGGATTAAAATTTGAGTAAGACATCATCAATATCCATCCCTATAAGTCTAAAGGCAAACTTAGGCAACAACAGGTGTTAAACGATTGAGTGTCCCTTGCACATTTGAACGTGTCTGGGTCGAGGAGGTTCCCTTGAGGTAGTCCTCCCATATGTATTATTATTACCAGATTTCTCTATCATGCATGCTTTGTTTATGTTAAAAGAAGTTAAGAACGGTATAGCACAATAATTAATTTGAACCATAATCTCAATTCTAATTAGTATTGTTGTTTTTTGCCGTTTTAGTAGTACACTATTGAAATGCATACTCGAGCGATAATTTGGTTAGCTTTAATCGTCATATTCATATATGATACTTCTTACAAGACATGCTGAAAGTAGTATCATATAGTGAACATCGCACTTAAGGCTAGATTATACTTATAGTTCTAATCTATGTGTTTTTAATTGAGATTTTCTGTTATTGATTTTTTTTTTTTTTTTTTTTGTACAAAGGAGCAGATAATACTGCGGGGAATGAGGATATGATGATTCAAACCCGGGATAACCCCCAGGCAGGTTGTGCTTCTAACCAATAGGTCAACCTTGATCCTCTTATGTTATTGATTTTAATTAGTATTCGATCATATACATATTACTCCGTATAAACTATAGAAATTAGGTTACGCTTCTATCTCGAGATTAAGATTGCAATCGATCTTGGGTGATTGGCGAGGTGGTCCATGAGATGAGTCGCGTACGTAGTGGTGGAAGAATAGAGTGATATACGATACAGTTCATTTGGAGCATAAGTCAGCCAGTCAGGTGGAAGAAAATGGCTGGGTCAAAAGCTGTAATAATGCGACGTAAAACGTGTCGTAAAAGCAGCTTGCTTGACACGTGTAAGCTGATGAACTATGAGTCCGTGTGCACTTCTCGTATAATAATTCGGAAAAGAAAACGAATTTTCTTGATAGCCGCCGCAAATCACACCCACCCGTTGGAAGAGTGTGGCCTATGATTTGGCATCTTTGTTTAATAATGTGCGCATCATCACATATTCACCCACTCTCTTTTATTTGTGTACATTTTGTCTTATGGCCGGTCATGTATACTCCAATGTTGGGACTGAACGTGAGTTTGTATTTAGAGCTAATTTGTTAATTATGTCTTATACTGACTAAATTATACGTTAGTGATACAATCTTGGAAGCTAACGTAAAAAGTCTTTTATTTGTGTACATTTTGTCTTATGGCTGGTCAAGTATACTCCAATGTTCGGACTGTTTAACGTGAGTCTGTGTTTAGAGCTAATTTGTTAATTATGTCTCATCATACTGACTAAATCATACGTTAGTGATACAGTCATGAAAGTTAACGTAAAATAGTCTAACAAGTTACTTGAAAATAGCGAGTTTGTTCATCTCTTAATAAAATACTTTTCAGAGAACTCAACCCTTGTGAAGATAGACGATTATTACATGATTCGACTTAATGAAATGGTAACCTCGAACGTTGAGAAACGGTATTAATCAAATGAATAATTGAACTACCTTAATAACTTTTGACTTTTGATTAAGTTAACTACATGAACAATTATAAAAATCTTTTAACGCTTTATGGAGCTTGTTGTGCTTGTCATCGAGTAGTTACAATCGAAGCTAAAGTAGTTTTGTTGTGCTGTGAGTTTGGATTGCCAGATAAAGGGTCGAGATGGAAACTCCAAATTCAAGATATTTGTCAAGCTCTCTGTTTTGTCTTTGATGTTAATTAACGTACATGACTCATGACCACGCCTTAGATATTTTCTTATTAGGTTCCATCCTCATCGTTATAGAACATCACAATCATTGTAGTTTTTGACTAGTAATTACTACGTGATTAATTAAGTGCTAATTAATATGTCCTGTAGATCGACCGTGATTCATTTCATCAAGAATAAGGGAAGTATAATTTCGTGGGCAAGATCTAACTCCTCTTAGAGCGAGATGCCGAGATGTACCTCGGGTAGTGAATTTCTAGTGACTACAACGTAAATAGCACGTTTCAACCTGAAGGGGGTTGTCGTGTCGTTGAGCCTATAGTATGGTCCGAATTGCTCTACTCGATTCTTACTCTTTTTGATTGAATAGCAGGGCCGGCTATTTGCATGTGCGAGCGGTGCGCTCGCACAGGGTCTCGTCATTACATGGGCCCCTTATATAATGTTTGCGAGTATTACCATATATGTGGAGTTTGGCCCAGTGGATGCCTCAATAAATTTTATCCGTACCACCAGTGTTCGAACCTTGACATGCACTTCTTCCTCTCTGACTTCCTGAATTTTTTTTTTCATTGCACTCCTATGATTTAACCGCAATTCTGGGCGCGGATGTTATTTTTTCTTCTTCTCCAAATCTAATATTCTGTTTTACGAAAATTACTGTCTTGAAGTCTTATAATTGCAAAAATCATGCACTCGGTTCATGTACATTAATTAGACGACGTGTAAATTTGACGTATCCTTTTTTGTATTGCCTTTGACGGTAATATAATTAATTAACTTCGATTTAGACTACGTCTTCAACCTTTCGTTTAAGGATTTTGGGGCCTCATTCAAAAGTCTCGCACAAGGCCCCTAAAATCTCCAAGACGGCCCTATTGAATAGTCTAAAAAGTTCGCAAACTGTATATTATAGAAATATCGCTGGGATTAAGAAGTTCATGGTTGATATAAATCTATTCAATACAAATATGTTGTGCTGTTATACACTTCATGTTCATGCTACAATTCAACTAGCTAGATTGACATCAAAAAATTGATCATAGTATGACTAGTTGTCTTAACACCGACGAAGAAATATACGGAGTATATAACCGTCCATTTTCTAGGCACCAAGTACATTATATTTTTCAATTTCAGCACGTTGTACATTGAACCTTATACACTTCCCCAACCAACGGTCCAAACAAGACAAAATCTTTGACATTTTTAAGCCCGCAAACCCAATTAACTAACCAATAATTTCACCTCCCAATTTTTCACCTTTTTACCCTCTTTACTTGACTTCCCAGTGCTAGCCCAACAAAATGCCATATTTACACCAATGCCCTTCTCTAACAATTTTTTTTTCCAATTCCATGCCAAAAACGTCTTCTATGTCTAGCCTCTTCCCTTTGTAATGATCATGATCACTGTCTATATCCATACCCGAACCCGGCCGGTTGGTTCGAGTACCGGATACCAAACGGGTCAACCGTGTTGGTGTAACCTTGGGTGAACGAGTTCGAATCTTGATTGTAATACCCCGTATTTTGATTATTAAGTCGTTGAGTCCTAATTCCGCTTTGGACCTCCTCATCGACTACCATCGATCCCCCGTATTTGTTATCAATTGGAGATTCCACTTGTGACAAAGGTGGTAACGTGGGGACATACAAGTCACTTGCATTATTGTTAATGTTGTTGTTGTTCACTTGAGTCGTTGACCCGGTGAGCCCGAACTCGGGCACGGAGCTTAACCCGGCAAGTACGGCCCAATCAAAACTACCCGACCCGAGTTGCATAAGATTAAACTTGTTATCTTGCTGTTGGTTTTGTTGTTGTTGCTGCTGTTGGTGGTGGCCCACGTTGTTTTTTAACGAATTCATACGTGGCAAGGTAAATGAACGGCCACCAATCTCTGGCAAAGATTCCAATACGTCATCAAGATGTGATGATGACGATGATGACGATCCACCCGTGCTGTGTTCCTTACTTTCCGTAGGCTTCGCCGCACCAGAATTTTTCTTGTAGATTCTACATAACACCCAATCATCCAACTGTAACGTCACACATAAGAAACAACCCACCGTTAGACTTTATCACATTATTATTCTCATAACAAACCATATTATAAAAATTAAATAAATACAGATTATTATAAGTTTATACCACTTGTGAGCCGTCGAATTTTCAACTCAATGGTTCACAAGTGTCATAACATAACACGATGTGTGTAGACTTTACCAACCTTGGAACTGCCGGTCTTTCTGGTGGGTTCCGTGAGACGGTACTCGTGCATAATCCAATTAGTCTTAGTACCCTTGGGCGCTTTTCCAACATAGAAAACTAACGCCTTCTTAATTCCAACTTTCCTCCCTTGAGTTGTAATGACTTTATCAGTTCCGGTAGCCTTCCAATACCCCGAACCGGCTACCCGATTCGGCCGAGACCCGTTCGGGTATTTCCTGTCCCTTGGGCTAAAGAAGTACCATTCTTTCTCCCCAAATATTGCCTTACCTATCAAAATTCAACATATGCATACACAATTTAGAATAAGCTCAATTTTTAATAATAATGATGAAAATTATGACATTAGAATGATATGATTGGAAACTTACTAGGTAGAACCCAAGGATCAAACTTGTAAAGATCAATTTCAGCAATAATTTGGAGGTAAAATTGATGACCAGCAACTTTTCTACACAAATATTGAACCAAGAGTTCTTCATCTGTAGGGTAAAATCTAAACCCTGGTGGTAAACTCAATTGAGCTAGTGGGTCTTTATCTTGAATCCCCATTTTTTTGAAAACGGTAAAAAAAAAGTTTATATTATAAGATTTTTATTTCTCGGAGGTGAAAATAAGAATTTCCAAACTGCCAATTTTTCGAGAAATGGAGGAGAACGGTCCATATTTATAGAGAGGGGAAAAAATGAGATAAGTACGGTAATGTCCTTGTCTTTACCGCTTTTGTGCGGGACCCACAAAGAGCGGTAAAAAAGGAAGGACCGGTAATATTCTGCCACGTACCCCTAGGAAGCTAGTTAAGAAAGGAAGGAGCCGACCTTATCTCAAAATTTTTGATGGGAAGGTGCATAGAACTGTGTGTTGAGTCATTGCGTATCTGAGGCGACACGTGGCGGAAAATGGGAGTGTGGTTCTAGAAGGGTTTTTTGTGGGGGTGACAAGTTCGAGGAGAGGGGGGTTGTTTCATGCGTGGGGTAATCCACGTCGGCGAGGAGTAGTGAGAATGTTGGTAACACGTGGTGTTACTAAATTGAGATTGTTAGGCTTTGAACTTTTTGGATAACTATTTCGTACCTTTTTAACTAGTAGTGAACTAGTGAATCTTGTCATAGGTTTTAAAAGTTTTTACTTCATTATTGATGAGGTTTTGATTTCAAGGTTTTTGTTGTCAGAAATCGGTTATTATTCTAGCCCCAGCTGTCCCCAAGCACAGTGTAGGGGCACAATATTAGAGATCAAATGCAATGCCCCAATTACAGTGTTGACGCTATCAAAAATCGGTCTGAAATGGTGAAACACAATCGTTGTAATTAGACTTGATGAATAAGTTACTCGGAAAATCGGATTAGATTGTATTAATCCAACCAACATACATGTTATTGTTCTTTTGAGGGAAATTGAGGTCAGGTCGAATCGATTTATGTTCCAATTTAATTGTAATTGATGTAATGGAAGTATGGTTAAACATCCAAATTGTAACTTGTTTAAAAATTCAATAAAATATCTCCGAGAAACAAGATATGATAAAGCAAAGGAAGGAGAAGAAAGTAAGGGGACACGTTAGCAGGAAAAAATGAAAGGAAGGAGAAAAATAAGATGGCTTTTAGCGAAAGGGGCAACGTTTTTTTGGACTTACTTACACTCATTAACCTCTTTTTAAGTTGCTGATAACTAATGTCCTCATCTTTATTTCCAAGTGTGTAGCTCTAAGTGATTTGGGGCTTTTTCTTCAACTCTCTCCATTTATTTGCTTTTGTAATTGAACTATAATCGCACTTTTTTTTTTTTTTTTTTTTTGAGAGGGAAATAATTGCACTTTCTTATATTATAAGATACGAGTACTAATTAATAGTGAAGTACAATAATGATTAACAAATTTAAACAACTTTTTTCCCAAGCTACTCGGTAATAGTCTATTTGAATCTCAAACTAAACACGGCACAAGTGATAAATATTTAGACCTATGGTTGCGGCCCAATAATTGGTTATATTTTAACAAGAAATATGTACATTCGATTTTCTCATTAGTGCATCGTATCCAATGAAACGAAAAGAGTATTTACAAGCATATCGACTAGAGTATAGTTTCCAGAGAGAAGGGATGGTGAGGAAGGTGGGAGAGAGCCGACGATTAGAAATAGTGGCGTCTATTTGTTTCATATTGTACAGCATATGATTGCTATGTTTGGAAAGGGAGAGTGGCGCGTGTTCAGTGAATTAATCATCATAGAGTCAAGAAATTATAAGGTGGACGGCCGTTGTTTCAAGACTTCTACATTTTTACATTGTAATATTGCATGTGTTGCCTTGCTCTTTATTTTGTGGTCAACATTTCTTAGTTATGTAGTGTTTGACACTTTGGTGAATTGTAAATCACGATAGTTAATTTAATTAGGGCGGTAAACTGAACTACTTTTGAAATTGAGCTCGAATATAAAAGAACTCGATTTTGATGTGTGAGCTTAGTTGTACTGAGAGACGGTTGACTGGTTTAGCTAATTGAACCACGCGTGCACTAGAGAGTCGGATTGAGTTACTAAAGAGGAGAAAAACAGTTAATGAAAAACATAATTTAGACTAGTTGTTGAAATACGTTTTTGATATATTGAGCAATGAGCATGGAGACAAATTTGATCAAACAAGAACGAGCTTGTTCATGAACACATAAATGAAAAGTTGCGCTAGATCTGAATTACGAATTTTGATAGTAATTATAAAAAAATGTGCCTGAACGGCTAAACCTCTAAAAGATCTCAGCATAGAAATACAAAGTTGCGAGATAATATAACTTTATCTTCCCTAACTTCTCCATACAAGATGTACTGATGAGTCATGAACTCATGATTATCAGTTCTATGAGGATACTCTGTATTCTGTTATTATTTCTTTGGTGTTTCAAGGTGAATCAATGCTTTTAAGCAGCTCTTTAATAATGTCTTAATCATAAAAATATAATTAGTGGAGATCAGAAAATAATATTCGTGTAGATTTTGGGCACGTCTGATGTGTGTATAACTGGAAATATTTGGTAGGTCAAACAAGAATAAATATGGATAATATATTACTTCATTTAGAAAGTGAAGGGGGTATACTTGGACCAATCATATGCAAGTAATATTGAGTGTAAAAGTCTTGCAACTTTTTTTTTATTTTTTTTTATTTTTTTTTATTTTTTTGTGAGTCTAACTGTCTGAGTTCCATGTCTTCAAAATTAGTCAAAATCCCATAAAAAAACTGCGGGAAAGTAATATGTGCAGGTGTAGCATTTATTCTCCAGTCAAATAAAGAGTTAAACCAAACCTCTTTAATTCATGTTAAAAAAGTGGTAGAAAATTAAGTTGTGTTGATCCAAAAAACACTGTATGTAGGTAACTATCCTAAGTTGGAAAGCTGAGGACTACACTTCTTTCCCTCTCTTTTTCGTTTCTCTTTTGGAGAATGTTGTGATCTGATGTCATTTCAAACGCATACCATGACGTTTATTTGCAAGTCTAGTTCATGGAGGAATCACCTTTTGACAATTGGTAGTCTTGAGCAAGCATCGGTTTTGAATGATATATATGTATTATGACGGATATGATAAATTCGGCACAGTCTAGGGTTGTAATTCTTGTAAATATCCGGCAAGGTTTCTAAATGAGATACGGTGTTTGTAATTAAGTGGCTGAATAGATGTGTTTTAATTACTTTTACAATTGCACTGTGTTTCTCTTTTGTCGTTTATTATACATAATAGTGTGTAGCGAAAATGGTTTAGATGAGCCGACTCTTCTATCGTCATAAAAGAGGCTACATTTAATTGACCATATACGGAGCATTTGTTTCCACCTTTTAGTTTACTCAAGTGAATTAGAATTACTCCGTACATAGGTTGATAATAAAAGTTTTCGCTAGTAATTAAATTTTGACACCACTGCATGTCTGCATCCCCAAAGGTTAAACTCGACACGACGACACTAGTACGTAGTATTGAACACTCATGGGTGAGGTTATGTGGAGATTATATCAAGTGTAGGGGACTAAAGAACAGGATTAGTTATAACAGAAAAGGGTATGTTTGAGTAATGTCACGAGATACATTTGAATCACATGCTAGTTGCTACTCTTTTCTTGCAATACACAAATGCTGTCATAATAAAAGCAGAGTATGGTCTCTAGCTAGGGTCCGGACATTTATCATAAGCATGTGTAAGGTGTGCACAAAATTATTGTATTATTATGACAAATAGATTACAGATGTAAAGGAAAGAAAAATCAACTTGATCATACATACTTTGAAATACATCCTTTGCAAGAATGCAATCAGAGATTGGACTTTTATAGGCTAGCAGCTAGCTAGCTAATGATCAACTCTTTAACGGGTGAGATTACATCGGGTCATCAGTAAACCATATACGCGAGATCATGCTTGCAAATTGTTCAGAATTACGTATGAAAGAGTTAATTTGATGTGTGGATTTAAGGTTGCCCAATCTAATATCGAAGGGGTGTGATTGAGCACAAATTGGTCCCCTCCGGCATTGTGGGCTGAGGTCCATGAGCATGTAGAATTCCACGCGTATAAAGATTAGGCAAAAGACCAATAGCCTTTTAAGAGTAATGTTTAGACAAAATCAATGTATTTATGACTTAATTTTCCACTCAAAACATGGAATTCCTGCCTAATTATCAACTTGTCAAGTGCTTAATCTTCATCTAAGTATTTGATTCAGCCCTCAAGTCCAGCATATTGGTTGGCCCTCATGCATGGGAAACTTACATTAGCTGTAAAACTCACCCAAAATGGAAAAGTTGTTGTTTGCATGCATATATCTCAATTAACATTCCTTGTATATATGTACATGCAAGTCATTTGTCTTAAACAATTTTACAATAATAATTTAATGACTTTGAACACGGATAATTTGAATTTGGACCCAGTGGTTATGAACAAGCTAAAGTAATCGTTAATTACTCTGTCATTGGATAATTGGAAAACACACATACATTGACGTGGGAGACAAAACCACAAAACTTTTATTTTCGAAATCTGAATAATAAATTACACATTAGCAAAAGAATTGATTTCTCAACTCAATTATACAATTTCATTCATATAATTCATGCCAACTACATTATATGTATATAATCCTTAGTCCAAACTAAACAATACCTTCCTGCAAAATCCTGACCCTGTCACAATGATCTTCAAGAACAAATCCTAGTCTGTCTTACGCCGCGTTACTCCAATGCGCATTAGCCCAATGTAAGCAATCAATCGATAGAAAACGAACATGACCACTAAAGCAAAGGCTGAAGCAAGCTGCCCTCCAAGTCCCTTACTTTTTATAGAAGGGAAATCTTCCGCCAAACAAGTCTGGTTACCACAAATGTACGTGTCCCCTGCTTTGTACTGTGACCCAAGGAGCAGCTTATAATTGTAGCTACATACCGATAAGTACTGAATCCAACCAATAAATTTCGGTATGTGTTGGACGTAAAACCCGCCAGCCAAGAGGAATGAGAGCATGATCACGGAGCCTAATGTGGTCGCGGACTTTAAGTCCATGACCAAGGCTCCTAACGCAAGGCC
>JBBYHQ010345439.1:0-12470 GCA_038382645.1 Spergularia azorica
CAATTCTAATGTTATGCCTCATTTTAACTGGCTAGAGAGACTGTAAATCTAGTTGGCTGAAATCTTGTGTACAGTAGTTTGTAAGCAAAGCCTACAAGACATTTTGTGCTTGGAAGGTAAAGGGTGTAGAGCGATTGTGAGGTTATTTATCTACAGCATTTCTTTCTCATTTGAGAAAATTTGTTATGAATATCATATATGATATACGCTTTCACCATTGTTATTCTCTACGTGCTACTGGATTGTCAAACCCATTTCATACATATAAGTGGGACGGGATTAGCTCGTTAGACCTATCGTAGAGTCGAGATGTGTTGCACCCGTGATACCTAGAGTCGAAACGTGTTACATCTAGATTTTAAGGTCGAAATTGGTTAAACCACATGAATGTGACCTAAGGAGTCGAAACTTGTTAGACTGCGAGAATGAGACCTGAGAGACCTTCCTCACATGTCGCGAAATAATTTCTTAGGACGTCTAAACATGGTTCTACAAGTACAACCCATATACTCCGTATAGAGAAAAATACAGAGTATGGTACTGACATTTTGCAGTTTAGCACAAGATGAAATTATTACGTAAAAGGGAAGGAATTCTAAAAAAATTCTATGGACAGAGACAAGATTGGTAGAATGTGATAGAAGGAAATTTACATGGACGAGAAGTGAGAAAGACAAAGCACCAAAAATGAAGTTTTGTCTTCAAATTGGCAAAATTTAATGCTCATAAAAGAGAAGATTACAAAATCTTTTAATTACACTGCACATTTCGTTTTTCTTCTGGTTTCTTCAGTTGCTTGAGATGTTGAACCCACGTGGAGAAGAGTTTCTCACTAAAACATGTCTGAAATCATGTGTGGTTCGGGGTCGGCCCCGGGGGTTCCAAGATGTAACTTTTGCGGACTATATGTACGCTTTTGAGTAATGTAAGAAGTTCGTCTTGTTCACCTCCGAAAAGAAAAAAAATAACTCCTCTTACTCTACTAACGTTTCTGTACTGTGCATGTCAGAAAGTGAGAGAGAGATAGAGCGAGTGCAGGAAAATGCAGGGAATATGGGTGTCAGTGAAGGAGAACATCAGCTTTAGGAACAGCATGAGCGACGTGGTTTGCCAGCCGAGGCAACTCTCCAAGCAAAAAGTCCTGGAACTTGAGAAGGAAGCTAAACATAAGCATGAAGCTCACATTCATCATAGTATTGCAATGCCAAATATTGAAAGATGGAAGAAAATTGTTCCATCAAGCATATTTACAGGTATGAAAGATCTTAAATGATGAACTCTTGTTTCTGAAACATTTACTTCTTATGATTTTCAGTTAAAGGAAACATTCCTAATCATTATGCAAATGCAGAAGTGGAAGCAGGAGACCTGTCAAGGAACATAATTGAGAAGATACTAGCTGATGCCCTATCTGGTTCAACAAGGAAAACCGCGAAAATCAGGAAAATCTTCAAGGTGAAAAACTCACATGAAGTAGTTGACAGGTTCGAAAATTTTAGAGAAATGGTGAAACAGAAAGCTAAGACAAGAGAGGAGAAGCACACACGAACCCTAGTGGACGGAAATGAGCTCCTCTGCTTTTATGTGACTACCGTAAGTTGCCTCAGCAAAGAGTCAAACTCTGTTGCTGCACCCTGTGAATATCACCACTGCAGTCTATGCCGAACCATTGGCTCTACATTCAACACACAGCTCGTAAAAAAGGTAACAATGCAGCTAAGTATAAACAGTGAGGCATTAAGAGAGCGTATTGCTGCAGTGCCAACTGGAAAGAACTCGAAAAGGGCTGTGGTTATCTGCAGGATCATTGCAGGGAGGACAAAAAATACAGGTGATAGGACGAGTGAAGATGATTACAATTCAATTGTGAAAAAAGGGTTTAAACCAAATTCCCGGCATCTTATTGTAAACAATTTGAATGCTGTACTAAACTGTTTTGTAGTAATACTGAACTAAGTTGGAACCATTCTTACTCTATTCAATTTACTTTTACAAGTCAGAATCTTTTTAAAAAACTCGCAGCTGCCAAAAGGAGGATTCGGTCGATTGGTACGACGTAGAATGAAGTAGAGAGTCGAGAACTATCGTCACCTGAAACTGAAAGATAGAGAGAAGTTAGAAAGGCTATAAAGAACACTAGACAATCATTGCAAATGGAAGATGTTGTGTCATTTTCACAAGGGTACAGTCAAACCACTCACAGTTTAATATCTCAAATATTTACATTGGTCTAGAAAAGAACTGTAAACTGAGATCGTAATACATCATCCATACCATATAAAAACTCAAATGTCCAAGAATTATGAGCACTACAGCCATGACTACAAAGCTTCAGCCTTCAGATGGCTAGAGCTTTTGTAATATGGTGATTTCTTTAACGAATTGGTGTTCCGGTTGTGCAGGAACTGGACTGTACCTAGACTGCTCATTCATGCAGTCTGGGTTGCAAACAGGGACAGCTAACCCGTAAACTGACCTTCTAGTCCGTTTCAGATTTCTAAGCATGGGACTATACTATTCTTGACTATCTTGCAGCATGCTGATGCTCTACTAGGAGAAAATATTAAATATCTGACTCACATTAGTTAAAGCCTGAAAGATGAAAGATGCGTATAATAATGTACAAATGAACTAGACTACCAGTAGTAGCAGAAGTCTTGTACCGTCATATAATATGCTCTAAATTGACAGCAACAGCCAACACCATTCTTAAACGCAATATGACCTTCCGGACTGCCGTAGCTGACAAATTCATTGGAGAAAATTACACCACACATTTTTCTAATATTGAATTTCATGAAAGAATAATCAAAAAATTTACAATGACTGCACTTTGAAATTTCAAGCTTGACTGTCCACAGAGTTAACTGGGGGAGTTATAAATTGACCAAAAGTTGCTGTACTTATCCACAGTTTGAACTACAAAACATCAGTTCATGTCGTCTAGGCACCAGAAATGAGCAGGAACTAAATACCAATGGCATCTCTGAAAGTAATTTTCTTTCTTTGTTTCGTAAACTTCAGAATTTGCACCGCTGCAGACAGCATTACAGCCACAAACACTCTCAAAGATCCAGAATCTATAGTTTCGAGCAATGGAACTTTCAAACTGACATTTTTAGTCCACCAAACTCTACAAAACGATATGTTGGTATTGCCTACAATAAGCTTCCTGTGATGGAAGTAGTCTGGGTTGCGAACAGGAACAACCCATTAACTAACTCTTCTGGTTCAATCCAGATATCAAAGGATGGAAATCTTCAGGTGCTGGACAGTCAGAACGAGAGCATTTGGTCATCTAATGTCACACTTTCACAGGTGGCCAATGATAAGTACAAAGCTCAAATTCTCGATTCAGGAAACTTAGTGTTGCTAACTTCCGATAATAACATTATATGGCAGAGCTTTGATAATCCAGTAAACACTCTTTTGCCCCAAATGAGTCTTGTATATGACAAAAATACTCACAGGAACTCTATTATTCAATCATGGAAAAGCCCTTCAGATCCTTCTCAAGGAAGATTTGTCACTGCCCTCGGTCCAAATGTTCTTCCTGAATTCTTTATTTGGGACAACACTGGTCGCAGGTATTCTCGAAGCGGGCCGTGGAACGGCAACACGTTCCTCGGAATTGAAGTTAAAATCCCTGAATTCGAAACCCATGGGGTTAGCATTCAGACTAACGGTCCGAACATTACCATCTTAGAATTTTTGAATCCCCCATTCCCTTTATCAAACTACCAATTATCCTATAAAGGAATTGCCACACAACAGTATTGGGATTATTCAAAGGGGGATTGGAATGTCTTATGGCAAGCCCCAGACAATGAGTGCGGTCTTTATGGCAAATGTGGAGAATTTGGAAGCAGTAATTCTCCAATTTGTAAATGTCTGAAGGGCTTAGTGGCAAAAAATAAGCAAGAGTGGAACCAAGGAAACTGGAGCAGTGGGTGTACCCGGACAAAGGAATTGCTGTGTGGAAACGAAGGAGCCAAAGAAGATGTGTTTTTCAGCCTTCCGATGATGAAAGTTCCAGCAGATGCTAATTGGTCACAAGGATTAGATCAAAACACTTGCAGAAGTCAGTGCTTGAAAAATTGTTCATGCTTAGCTTATGCATTTGATATTGGTGTGGGATGCATGACCTGGAGTGGAACTTTGATAGACCTACAGCAGTTTACATCTAGCGGCGTGGATTTTTACCTACGGTTGGCACATTCAGAATTAGGTAAATGTCTTTCTTTTAGCATCAAGATCTAGTATAATCTTCCATTCCCAAAGGAGTAAAATATTCATTGTTCCTCTAGCTTTGAAGTCTGATGGAATAAAGCAAAATAATTCACTAAACTGATCGCATTTCTTATATCATAGAGGAGGCATTGTTCAATAGTCAATACAAAGCACAATGTTTCCAACACAGAGGTAAGGTCGCTTACATTCTAGTACCCCTTAGACCGTCATAGATGGGAGTCTCTTAGGCATTAGTGTACTGTCTTATTATCATAATCCAACAGAACTTCTGATGCAGAAAGATCATCCTTGTTTGCAGATAAGAACAACAACAAACTGAAAATAATAATCATATTAGCAGCAGTTTTTGCGACTCCCACACAGGTCGTCATTGTGTACTTCTGGAGGAAGGCTAATAAAGGTGACAACTCAAATTAAGCCCTTTAGTATAAATAACAGGGAAACCATTGTGATATTTATACCTATAACTGTAACATATGATTATTGACAATATCAGCAAAACGGAGCAAAACATCGTTGGATATCTTTAGAGGAAATCAAAGCCTTGATAAATTTGAAGAGTTACCATTGTTTGGGTTCCAAAAAATTGCACTTGCTACAAGCAACTTTCAACAAAGTAATAAGCTTGGACAAGGAGGATTCGGTCCAGTGTACAGGGTAAGGGACAATTGTTGCCTGGAAGAGAACAATTTATTTCCAATGGAGTCAAAGACTAATTATTCTTTGGTTTTTGGGATATAATGGAATAAAGCAAAATGACTCATAAAACTGTCTGTGCTTCTTATTTTGTGAAGTAGCAGTCAGTCGGTGCGATTCTCGAAGCAATTTTCATTTTGGGTCATCCGTACGCAGCCTCTCTATGTTTCAATAGGGGTAAGGCTTGCGTGCAACCGACCCCCCCTTACCCCGCCTTATGACGGGAGCCTTTAAGTCACTGGGGTTTAAGATGTTATTGTCTCAAGGAAGCTATCATTTCTTTAACCACAGGGAACAATAGAAGATGGACAAGAAGTAGCTATAAAAAGACTATCAGGAACCTCTAGACAAGGGGTAGAAGAGTTCATGAATGAGGTGTTGGTGATTTCTAAACTCCAGCACCGAAATCTTGTCAAACTTTTGGGCTGCTGTGTGGAGCATGAAGAAAGAATGCTGATTTATGAATACATGCCTAACAAAAGTTTGGATGCGTTTCTTTTTGGTTTGTACTCAACAATCTTTCACGATCTTAAATAATTCCTCTTGTCCTACTTTTGATGTGGCCCTCATCATCTCTTATTTGTTGTATACCTAATGAGATTTTCCCTCTACATTGTCTTCATCAGATCCTCAAAAGAAAGGAGTTCTTGATTGGAAAAAACGTTCCAATATCATAGAAGGGATATCTAGAGGCCTACTTTACCTTCATCGAGATTCTCGACTGAAGATCATTCACAGAGATCTCAAGGCAGCCAACATTTTACTTGATGAGAACCTCAACCCCAAAATATCAGATTTTGGCATGGCGCGGATTTTGGGAGGTGACCAAACCCAAGCTGATACCACAAGAGTCGTAGGAACATAGTGAGTTAATTATATGAGTTATTTTCTGGATCTCAATCTCCCCTTCTCACAGACCAAGGGATGCATCCACTATATATTGTAGATTCACACTCTATTTGCTTAATGCAGCGGCTACATGCCTCCTGAGTATGCAATTGAAGGGCGTATTTCTGAAAAATCAGATATCTTTAGCTTTGGAGTCTTGATGTTGGAGATAGTCACTAGTAAAAAGACTCAATGGTATGAGGAGGAGTCCTTGAGCCTTTTAGGATATGTAAGTCCTGCCTAAATTTAGAATTATGGCTTTAACTTGTTCATTTTCAGTCTCTCCTATAATACATCGTCTAATGTCATTTGTATTTATATACTCCGTATGCAGGTATGGAAAATATGGAATGAGGACACTGTCTTATCTTTGATCGATCCAGCCGTTGCTGATCAAGGTTTTGAAGAAGAGATGTCAAAATGCATACATGTAGCCATGTAGGGCTTCTTTGCGTCCAGGAATATGCTGAAGATAGACCAGACATATCTTCTGTCATCAGAAAGCTTAGTGCTGTAAGTAACGCAAATTTTCAACAGCCCAAGCCACCAGGCTTCACTAGGCTATTGCGCGGTACATCAATTACCCGTAAGCAGAGGCACCAGACAAGTTCCATGAATGGCCTTTCCATCACAAACGTTAGCGGAAGATAGCATAAAGGGTTCTAAGAAAAAAAAAAAGAGTACTGAGTCTGAGACTAAATACCGATCACTCATGAGCTTCCTCAAGGATTGTAATTTCAAAAGAAGTTTAATGACGGGGCAATGAACAAACCTAATGTTCATATTTATTCCAAAAGAAGTTCAACCAGACTTTCATGAACTATGTCAATGTTACATGCTTGAGTCCTTGATAGGAAGTAGAAGATTGTTTTCTGAACAATAATTCAGATACTGCCCTCTTTTTGTCGTTTACTTGATTTCTTAAAATCAGTGGTCACCTCTTGCAAATGATTCCTATCGGATAGCTCTAACTCATAAGTCATGTATATCACTCCTCAATCCTCTCCCATGACTTAACTTCATCTTTTATCATTCTGATAAGACGAGTTTTTCTACACTTTAGAATTAGTAAGGGGATAGTTTAAGCATGTGAACAGGTTGGGATGAATATACAAAGTTGACAAAATGAAAGCATATAATCTAGAAGAAACGGGAAAAAGTTCTGTGAGGTACATACAATAGATACTTGTGCTTGAACTGTAATGTTTATAAGCAGTGGATTGCTTCAAGCAGTCTGGTATAATGCATAGTTCCCAAATAAGCTACTAGAGAAAATTAGACAGAAGTTAGTAGGACACACAAGGAAGATAATACACACCCCACATTAACAAATACTGTCTTCCTTATAAAAAATAAAAATAATAAAGCTCCCCCTGCCTATGCTTAATTGTCTTCTAGTACAAGGGTTCTTGTTCAACATCATCTGAAAGCTTTCGAACATAAATGAAAAAAAAGTGCAAACTACAGCAACAACAAAGCCTTTATCCCAAAATGATTTGGGGTCGACTAACACGAATCATCATTTGTAACCGTTTTTGAAAAGAAAAAAAAAGCGGAAACAATGAAAAACTATTGAAGCATTTTATTAAGTGGAATAGAGGGACTATGAGACTTAAGGTGCGTACTTAGCTTAGTGTATCAGTTTATACTCCACACACCCAGGCAGAAGTCTAAGGTGCATAATTGCGAAAGTAGTGCATAATCAAGAATACGCGAAAGACTGAACGATAATCAGCCTACTGATTACCAATAAGACGAATATACTTGACATTCACAGTTTTACTTCGCTATTTTGATATTACAAACATGGTTATCTTACTTAATTTAAACAAAATCAGTATATTCTCTGCAGATAGTGGCCTCTACAGCTAGGTCAAGCATAGTCCTGACACAGGAAAAATAATTGACAAATATTGGGAAAAAAAAAAAGAATGAAAAACGGAACAAAGTTTCTGCATGGATATTGACTGAGCATTGTAAGAGGGGTGGGAAATTAGCTTCATAAAGGTGCATTAAAGGTACAAATGATGTTGATAAGCAGTTTTGTCGTGACCTGCAAAGCCTAGCAGTCAAGGAGACTCAGGTAGTATGATGCTACAATTGACTGTGACAGTAGATAGAACTGCACTGGCCTTACCTCATGTACGCATAAGAGAAAACATAAAATCCGATTTCAAATCAAAACGAATTTGATCATAGTACTTTGAAAATTCAAGTTTGACTTGGTTATAGGGATTGTTATAATTGTCAACTGTTAGAAACACATTGCATCAGCAACAGAAACTACAAACTAAAGGTCAAAACTCAGGTCAGAAAAGAATTCAAGGCTTCGAGGTGAATTCATTCAGTTCCAAAGAGAGAACTCCCCCCAAAGTTTGAAAGCTCACCACGTCATACCACATGACGGACTTACCCAAAATTGATTGGAAACTAGGACCTATGTCGTTTCTGAGAGCTCTTCTCTTGTCATTCTTAAATTTACTCATTCACACCGCTGTAAAAAGCACTACAGCGACAAACTACATCAAACATCCAGCATCAAAAGTCTCCAGGAAAGATTTTCTCAGACAATAACCAAATTCATCCTCTTAACTCCAAATGTGCATTAAATCACTCCAGAAGTTCATGGTTATATCTCTATCTTTCAGGAACTTCTATGAGCTCATTACAGATACTCAAGGTCATGTAACCACAAAAAGAAGCAGATGCTGAAGGTCACTAACTCACTATTAACTTTGTAACAGTATCACTGCTGTTTCTTGTTTGAAGAAACTTGTCCAAGCCCAACCACAAATCACAAACTAGATCATCACCCTCTAGCTAAGAAGCCCCTCTTCAAGTAAACAGGAAAATAATGAAAAAGAGTTTAACAAATAACTACTTAATGAAATGGGGCACACAAAAGCTTGGTGCTGAAGTTTACAGATTAGAAGTGTAATCACGGTCTCCTACATTGCAGGTCTCTACTACAATACGCTTCCTATTCTCCATGTACTTTGGGTTGCAAACAGGAACAACCCATTAACTGACTCTTCTGGTTCCCTCCACATATGGAAGGATGGCAACCTTCAGGTACTAAACGGTCAGAAAGACATCATTTGGTCATCAAATGTCACACTCTCACAGGTGGCCACTAATAAGTACAAAGCTCAACTTCAGACTCAGGAACTTAGTGTTGGTCCGTTCTGATAATAGCATTATCTGGACAGGTTTCAACCATCCAGCCAACACTCTTTTGCCCCAAATGAGCCTTGTTTATTACATTTGTGGTGGGACCCTTCCCCGTACCCTCGCTTTGCGGGGACGCCAATGTGCACCAGGCTGCCCTTTAGGTAAAATAATTTATATAAATAAAGAGAACACAATAAACAAGGGAAAGGGAGGACAGAAGCCCAACCACAACCCACAAAAGGGACCAACACCCCCTCGCTAAAAAGCTCCTCTTCAAGCCACCATCATAACTGATAGTGGATTTCAGATTGTTAACTTTTTCTTTTTCCTAGAATACATTAGAGTTGGCTTAGTCCGCTTAGGAAAGCTAAGCCCCGAGACCTCTAGAAGAAGAACTAAAGTTTCAATGAGGATTCGTTTCCCACAACAGTCTGGCTGTAGGACCTCCAAAATGAATTTGGCTCTCTCCACTTGACCCTCTGGAATCACCTTTACAGCAACCAAATGGTCCACAGTGAATTCCTTCTCTAAAGATCGAGAGAGGGCACCCTAAGCTTCCAAAACTTGAGGTGGCTCCTCGGAAACAACACCCATGGAAAAGTCCACTTCCTCCCTTGTACACAAGAATTGAAATCCTTCGCCACGAGACCTCCATTCAATAGCTCCTCTAACGATGGGGATTCATACCGTCATAGTCGGAGCACGAACCTAAGTTCTCAAAAGAGAGTGGAGGCCCATCGACGACCATGTTGTCCAAACCACATGCAGAAAAAAAGATACATGTTGTTTAGGACAAAGATACTCAAACAACCACTATTATTCAATCATGGAAAAGCCCTTCAGATCCTTCATTCTCAAAAAAGAGGAGTCACCGGCCTTGGTCCTAGTGTTCGTCCTGAATTCTTTATTTGGGACAATGGTCGCCAGTACTATCAAAGCGAGCCATGGACTGGTAACATGTTCCTCGAAATCAGAATAAGGAATGCCGACTTCCAAAGTCATGGGGCAAGCATCCTGCATCCAGACTGATGGTGACAACACTACCTCCTTAGCGTTTACTAGTCCCCTATTCCCTTTGTCAAACTTTGAGTTATCCTACACAAGAACTACCAACAGTAGGGGGATGATGCTAAGGGTCATTAACATGTCTTATGGCAAGCCCCAAAGAATGACTGCAGTGTTTATGGCAAGTGTAGAGAATTCGGAAGCTGCAATTCTCTGTCTTCTCCAATTTGTACTTGTCAGAAGGGCTTTGAGGCAAAAAAGAAGCAAGAGTGGAACCAGGGAAACTGGAGTAGCGAGTGTTCCTGGATGAGGCCATTACTGTGGGGAAAAAAAAAGGGTCAACGAAGATGTCTTTCTTAGCCTCCCGACAATTAAAGTACCAGGCTACCAGCAGATGCTAATTGGTTACCTGGATTTGATCAAAACACTTGCAGCAGTCGCTGCTTAAAAAATTGTTCAGGCTAAGCTTATGCATTTGATATTGGTGTGGGATGCATGATCTCGGGTGGAAACTTGATAGACATACAGGAGTTTACATCTAGTGGCATGATTTATACCTACGGCTGGCACATTCGGACTATGTAAACTTTTTTCATTTAGCACCAAAATCCAGCATAATCTTCCATTTCCAATGGAGGCAAAGATATCATGTTTTCTAAAGTTTTAGTATACTAGTTTTGGAATGAAGCAAAATTACTCAGTAAACCGTCCATGTATATTATTTTGCAAAGGAGGAGTTGTGCAATACAATTATGGGTGCAATGTTCACTGTTTGTCATCTAAAGACAACCTCTTCGCGTTTCCCACACAGAGGTAAGGTTGCTTATGTTTAAGTACTAGAACTGAAAACTAAACCTAAAAATCTCAGGTAAGACATCTAACATTAGGACTGTAAGAAGTCGAGGTTTCAAGTTGGTTCTTTAAAATTTTGAACACGAATCTCCCCCAAAATTTAGAAACCTCCCCTTAAGCTACGATCAATGGCCTTTCTGAATTCTGATTGTACTTCTTACGTGATTCTTATAAAATAAACACATTTACCCAATTCATACCCTAGCTCCAAAATTCGAGTAAGGATTGAATATCTAAGACTGATGGTACATTTTGCCCAAAACCCTAATTCCCATCAACGAAGACCTGTAACCAATAAAATCACAGCCTAATACGCCTTGCCTCGATTCAATCCCACAACTAAACTTTCAGCAAGACAACTCTATGACACTAATGTTAAAAATAGGCCAAACCTGCATTCTACTTCTACTTTCTACATGTTTGTCGGACACGGTATCGAATTCTCTATCTCGAATCGAGTTATTATAACTATCCATAAATCAGTAAACAAGCATAGATAAATCCAGGGTGTCATCAATTCTAATCACATAATAACAAATAAATTTACAATGGGGGAAAGATAGCAGGAGGAAACACCTTTGCCTGATCCGAAAGCATATACTGCTGGGGGAGCTGTCACACTCAATTTCACATGTACAACAACAGAAACAACCAAGCCATAGTCCTAAAATGATTTTGGGGTCGGCTAACATGAATCGTCATACGAAAGCAATAAAAGGCTAAAATTAGGGAGAACAGTGAAACGAACATATTAAAGAACTCAACTTTACTTGGTATGAGTGTTGAGAAAGGGGGAATTTGTGGAAACGTGAAAGAGAATGCAGAGTGATAGAGCTCCATTGATGCGTGACTCATGTGACTAGGGTGAGCTTGACCGGGTACCCGCCTCGATTCCTTGGAACCGGAACCGATACTCAATGGTATCAACAGTTCCTTCAATTTGGAACCGGAACCGCTTCTAATGGTTCCTAATTATTTGGACATGGATCGGAACCGCCAACACTAACAACGGTTTTCGGGTATTCGCTTATCTTGAAGGCTGTAATTTCAAAATTAGAAAAAAAGTTGTCTAAATTTAATACGTTCAAATTTCAAATACAATTATTCTTGAAAATGACCCAGATTATGTCTAAAACATAAGTAAACGTAGTAAAATTACAAACCAACGTGACAAATCCATACATAATGAGCTCGTTTGGGAAGTGGGATGGGATTAGTAGGGATAAGATGGTGGGATTATAGGTGGGATTAGAGTGGGATAATTTTAATCTCTTGTTTGGATTGACATGGGATTTCTTTGAGATAATACTCCCTCCGTTTTATTAGGTTCTTTGCATTTGGTTTGAATCTGTGAGGGGAATTCAAACCAAATGCAAAGAACTCAATTATACCCTTGTTCCTAGATTACTTGAACAATTCATTCCAATCCTCACCCATCCCGTTTATATTAGTATCATATCGTAATAACTATGTACTCCGTAATTCCCATCACCATAGATAATTCATCAACTCTTGAAGAGGCACAATCAACAATAATTACAATCAACAATCACAATTGCAATACGTCATCTACTATGTTTATGTAGAAGCTAATGTATCAAATTGAT
>JBBYHQ010345460.1:0-12469 GCA_038382645.1 Spergularia azorica
GTTGTTGCTGTAAAAGGCGATGTCTAGGAGGAACCAACAGGTGGTAGTTCCGAGCAGATGTAGTCCATGACGCTTCATGAATTGCTTGCTGAACAAGCCAAACTGATTACTCCTCCTCTGGACTGATTCTTCAGCTTTCTCAACATCCACCTGAAGTTCTGTGTGCAAGACCTTGGACATGTCTGCTGCAGCCTGCTTGGCATTGTTAGCAACAAGAGCAGTGTAACGAGCAGTCTCAGGCATCTTCATACGCCAGTAGTAAGTCAGAAGCGCGGGGAGAGCTCCAAACATCAGTATAATTCTCCAAACAAAGTCCGCCTGTGGGACTAATGAGGCTGCTGCATCAACAGCATAGGCAGGTGCAGGGAATGCAGCCTTAAACGCGGTTGAAACAATGAGCGCAATAATCCCACCAGTCAAATTACCAAACCCTTGCATAGCAAACACTGCAGCAATGAAGGCTCCTCGGGTTTTCTTGTTAGAGTACTCTGACATTATAGTGGCCGAAAGAGGGTAGTCACCACCAATGCCGAAACCAAGCCAAAACCTGAAGAAACACAGGGTTGTCATGACAGACTTAGATGTGCTTCCGAAGGAGAGACCGGACGCAATTGAACATAGAACCATCATCATAAGGGTCATTCCATAGACCTTCTTACGTCCCATCTTGTCTCCGAGCCACCCGAAAAACAGCTGACCAGTGAGCGTTCCGCAGAATGCCACACCATTGACAGCAGCTGATACATTTGGTGGCAATGTTCCTGGCCTAGGTGCACCAGGATTTGTGTAATATATACGCCCAAGAAGCTTCGTCACCAAGGAAATACTGAAGAGATCATATGCATCGGTGAAGAACCCCATTCCAGCTACAACAATGGCAGTGAAATGATACCATTGCGTCTTCGCTACGTCAAGTGCATTCAACACGTTACGACCGTCTCCTTCTCCGGCCATTTCAACTTCTGTCTACCTGAAACAGAGTAAAATACAGAGGATTTCTATGTTAGTTACATCTTTCTCATAATGATCATCACTGAAATACCAATACTTGAAAACCCGACTCAAATCCAGACTAAAACGAACACGTAAGTCAAAAGAGAACAGCTAAGGAAGTGAGTGATAGAAACATGTTCACATAGCTTGATTTGTCAAACATGTTGAAACTTAAGTCATGAAAACAACAATTCAAAGATAATGACCCTTTGGCAGTGACTTAAGGTCACATCATTAACTACTCATTAAGGTACTAATCATAAAACTCATAAAATATTATTAAATTTACTAAGAGAAGTCAAAAACTCACACTAAACAATTCTTAAAACCAATTATACAAAAGAAACAAAGAATCAAGGCATGTGGATTTGCTTATGCAAGTGTGTTTACACTATACCAAAAAAATACAGTACAATACATCACTTTTTATGTCTCCACTTGTTTAGCAACAAAGATAATTAGTCTTAATTATTGGTCAAATTTAAGCTAATTTACTAAATAAACCATACTGATTTTGTTTCTAGTGCATGAAAACATCTGAAAAAAATAAGGTAAACTGTCTGAATTATATATGTGCAAAAAAAATGGAAAATTCAAACACTTATTGAATTATAATTATAAGTAATATAATAATAACAATAAAAAACTCTATCCTTTCAAAACTTATCAGGAATTGATTAGGATAGAATTTTATCAACAGAACCAAATATAATACCGCAATCACATAAAACTACAATTATCATATTTGTTTAATAATAGTAATTGAAAAATTAAAAATACTAACAGACAAAACCAAGAAAAAGACATAAAATGGCAGAAGAAGAAAAAAAACAGGAAACAAGACCCACCACTTAAACTTGAGAGAGAATCTCAGAGGAATCT
The DNA here is from genome assembly GCA_038382645.1 of Spergularia azorica. Taxonomy (NCBI): domain Eukaryota; kingdom Viridiplantae; phylum Streptophyta; class Magnoliopsida; order Caryophyllales; family Caryophyllaceae; genus Spergularia; species Spergularia azorica. The sequence continues at coordinate 1,876 of JBBYHQ010345460.1, forward strand.
CAAAAGAAAGAAACCTTAAAAAACAATCAAAAAATCCATAAAAAGAAGATTCAAGAAAAAGCTGTAAATTAGAAGCTACCCATCATATTATCATTATTTGAATTTTTTTTTTTTTATTTATCATAAGAAAACATATACCAACACGTAATTCTGCAATAACCCAATGAAGAAAAGAAACAACCCATGAAAACAAACAAGAAAGGTGTTTTTTACTGTATTGTTTCTCCAACCCCATAATTAGAAATCTGGCATATAATTAACGCGTGTACAACTTTTATGGTATAGTCTTAAACAAGAAATTACGGGTCTCTTTATTATTATTATTATATCTAATCCACAACGTAAATCAAGAATCACCTTTAAATCAAACATTTGATCTAAACACGCACGACACAACATAACATAACAATATGATATAACATATCAAACGTATCATTAATGTATGAAAGTCGCAATCGAAACAAAGAAAAGAAAGAGGACCCCATACCTTGAAATCGATTGACCTTTGAGAAATAAGAATGAATTGTGAAGAAGAACGAGAGAAGTGGAGAAGAGAAAAAATAACACACTCTATCTATATCTATTATTTCTCCTTGTGTACCTCCAATTTCTAAGGGAGGAAACAAATGAGTATTTGGAAGTGAGAGAAACAAGCAAGAAAAAGGGTATTTAAACTGCGAAAAAACGAGAACTTTTAGGGTGTGTGGGACCCTTTACCCCTTCTTTTTTCTTTTTTTTTTTGTTGAGTCTTTCTACTTGGTACGCTTTTTTTTTTTTTTTTTGGATGGATGGATGGATGAATGAATTTCTCAATACTATTGTCCTTCTTTTATACGACTCTGCACTTCCTTAATAATACTCCTACTCCCACTCGAATTCAAACAACCATTTAGAAATAGGACTTGTTTTCAGGTAGTGTTTGATCGATTACGAATTCCTTAATATTCAACACAATATACAATTAGAGTCCTATCAAAATTAGGAGACACAAATGATTAATTATTATTAGCTTGTATTTATTTATTTAATTAGTTTTTAATATAAAGTTGTTAATGAATAAAATATTGCAAAAGTAGTCCTAAAAAGGTGACGTAGATACAATAATAAACGTCAAAGAAAAATGGGCATCTTTTACTCAAATGTTGGATATTCCTCTGTTTTATGCTTTTCTTGTTTTTCCTGCCTCCTTCACTCTCTATCCCTAATTTGATTCTATATTTGGTTTTAAGCCGTGATTCTTTTCATTATTTCTTTCTGTTTTTTGTGACTACTGTTTTTTTCAACGTTTTACTGCCTGATCATTTCCAGCTGGGGTAGTCAACGCCCACTTTGTGTAGAAAAATGTATTTGGCCGTTTTGAGTTTCGAATTTGGTTCGGTTTCATGTCAATAATTGAGATGACTTAAAAAAGTCGATCCGAACCTAGTTAGAAAAGTGGACTCATTGATCGACCTCCGAAAATGCGGCCCTAATTAGATTCAGAAAAGTAAAGCTAACGAGGAATCTATTTTAACTAGGGTTAGGATTATGGTTGTTGGAAATTGGTTCGGCTCAAAACTAAGAAAAGCTGTCCATTGACCTCCAAATCGAAAAATTAGCCCTAGTTAAATTCGGAAAAGTAAAGCTAAATAATGAGGAATTTACTCTAACTAGGTTAGAATTATGGTTGTTGGAAAATTGGTACGGCTCGAAATATAGTCGACCGAACCTTACAAGTACGGAAACCTAAAAAAAAAAATATTTCTTTAACGTGAAAAAACAACGTATTTCAATGGCTAGGTTAGATCTGACATTATTGCCAAATAGTCGTAGTAGACGGAAATTCAACTAATTTAAACTCAAGCCTAGGATTGGAGAATAAAGCTAGCTAGGTCGTCTCGGCCTATCTTGAAATACGGAAATTTTCACTTATTTTGTGAAGAAACATCCACAAACTAAAAAATTAAAGAAAGAAACTCATTGGCAAAATTATCATTTCTTCAACTACACACTTTGTTTTGATTCTTTGGAAAAATCATAGAAAAACTTAAGCGTTTTAGACTTTGGTGTTTGGGCGTTAGATTATTATAAATTCGAGTTCAGGAATCATATAACTATACTACCAGCTAAATCATCGGGATAGTTCATGCCATTATTTAAAGTCAAGTTTTTAAGTGATCATTTAAATCTAACAATATTGTATGATTCATCAATGTTTTTAATTTGACAATTACTACGACTACATGCGTTGTTCTTTGATATATGCGCAATTTCTAATGCATTACATACGTCCACTTCTTTGTTTTTTATATAATTAGTTTCAATTATTACAAGGCATACTGTAGGCTGTAGCAAAACAAAACTGGTGTTATTTTCTCCAATTTTAAAGCCATTAACGTTGATGTATGGTAGAAGGTGCCATGCATCCGCCTTCCGCCAGTTGTTGCTGGGATCTCTAGCTTAAACAATACGCACGTAATCAATGAATTATTTACTTTTCGAGTATATTCGAGTTTAAACTTTGATTATTAATGACCTACTATAAAACTTGAAAAGCTACAATTGATATTGAATACGTACTCATTACACATAAGAGTATAATTAACTTCTTCTTTTTATCTCTATTTCATTTTAATCATACAATTTGAGTTTTGATGATCAAAATATGATCTCGAGATTCTCGACATATGAAAAATCAAACATTAATACTCCGTACTTATTGCCTCGGGTGTGAACTGCACTAGATTATGCGCCTATTATTGAAGGAGTTCCCATGCAAGTTAAACATGATAACGTACAATGCATACCACACACGCATACACACATTTATAAATAGAAAAAAATAAACAGATTATCGACCAAAAATTTATAAAAATATTAAGAGAACAATCCCAAAGGATATTTAATGTTGCGAAATTGTGATAATGTTTTTGGGGTTACCTTAGTCCTTAATTAATCCTTCAACACGAAACCGTGCATGTCATTTTTAGTTGTCTAATTTTTTGGTACATGACAGAGCATTACTAGTGTTGCTAGTCGATCATGACGACTAATAATAAAAATTCTACTACCTCCATAAATTAATGTAAGTCGTTTTTACAAATCGAGACACTCCGTTCAAACCTCAATATCTCTTAACATATAGGCGTGAAAATTATGAGAGTATACTTTTCTCAAAGAATTTTTCGTTACGAATTAAATGGTATAAGTTTCATAATTTTTTTACAAGTACTTTTTCGTTAAACTGAGAGTCAAATCACCATCGCGATAAGTGAGAACGACTTACATTTATTTATGGAAGGAGTATAAAATATTATAAGTTTCTAATAAATGTAGTTTATTAAGCGACACCATCCACGGAAATTCAGTTGATTATCAATGAATTCTGATTGTCTTGAATCAGAATGAATCAAATCCAATAAATTCATATCATCAGAAAGTTGCATTCGAAGAAAATCGGGACTAATCTCGTTCTATGATATTAACACGAAATTACTTGTACAGTACATTAAATTGGGGCAACTAGAGGTGGCCATTGGGCACTAGGAGCCCGGGCCCGCACTGGCCCTGCCCTGATCAACTCACGGCCCGGCCCGGCACTACCTAACCCGGGTTTGGTAGTGCTAGTGCTAGTGCTCGATTTTTCAAGCACTAGCCCTGGTCAAACCCGGTCAAAGCACCGGTCAAACTCGACTTTTTTTTTTTTTCAGCTGAGGCAGTGTCCGAGCACTGGCCGGCACTGACCCTAACCCGGTCAAAGCACTGAGAGGCTAGTACCAGTGCCCAAAAAATCGAGCCCTAACACTAGCCCGCCCCATGGCCAGCTCTAGGGGCAACTAAGCTATAGTAGTGGAGCCGTACGTTAATGCTTTTAAGTCAATCCAACAGAGTCAACGATGTACATCTTTGTCCAGAAACGCTGCCCCACAGCGGCCCACAACACGTTACCGGCCCACCCCTAAGCCCGTAACACAACAAGTACACTATACACTGACTCCTCTTGTTCAAAGTCAGTAGTCAACGAATGTCTTTTCATAAAAAAGAATAAAAGAAAAACTGAAGTAAGTTTAAATATTTTAAAATGATAATGTGTTTTTATTTGGACATTTAAATATTTTTCTCCTCGATGAAAGGGTTTTAGGTGCATAGAAAAAAAGTCCGGCCAACAATAGAGAAATAGTGGGACAATGGGTTATACATCTCCTCTCACGGTGTGTTATGGTGTCGAATAATTTTCTATGGAATAATTTCATCCTAACTAGCAAATTGTGTTGAAATTTGAAATTGAATAGTAGATTGTTGATGGAAGGATTGTGTTGATAGATTGGAGATGACCAAGACTTCATTGCCTGCGTGCGAAAGCGATTAAATGTACAACCTTGTCCAAAAAAAGGCTTGACTCTTACTAGAAATTAAACCAGGGGAAAAATATTCACATTTCTAATTTGTAGATAGAATTACAAGCTCTTCTACATTTATTTAGGAATTGGTTTTTCTGGCACATGAGAGCAGCTAATGCTGTAGGGATGATAATATAAAGGTTTAAACTCGGACAACAACCTCAAGCAAATAGGTTGATTTCTTAACTATTAGATCAACATTGATCCTCACGTTTAATAATTGGTGGTTCCTTGTTGGGGCATTTTGGGATAGTTTAGAATGAGGTAGAATACAAAGGCAAGCATAATTGTAGGCCAATGACTTATTACTGTAGTTGTTATCTGATACAAGGTCTTATGAGCAAATTAGAGTTTAGCGCACGGATCAAAAATGTCAAGTTGTTAGAAAATGTAGTTAAGGTTGTTAGAAAAAACAAGTGGCAAAATTCTGTTAGAAAAAGTTGTTACATTATTTTGTGTAACACCCCGACTCATCACCTGAGACGGAAGTAGTCACCAATGTCAGTTTGTCGAGTTGTGTGCTGACCCCAGCCCACAAACCAACACGGGTCTTTTCGGCGCACTTTAACCTCACTCGTGCGCACCCTGTGAAATTTCAGAGTAAGTAACCCATCATGAAATTACTCCCAATCAAGCACGTCTAACTGTGGAGTTATTCTTTTCACATGTGATTTCTACAAGGAAAGTCGACTTTATTGGTATTAGTAGCACTGTCAATCCTTTTAAGCACCTCTATGAGTCATTAATCTCTTATGAATGTCCTGTGAAATCCGAGGTATTACATTTTGGGTATAAAAACCCATTTTTGTATAATCAGTTTTTACCTAAATAATAAGAACAACTTCACTCAATTCTTCCTCCCATTTTCACTCTCAATTCTATTACATCTTATTCTACAAGATTGACAGTTTCTTCTTTTCTTCTTCTTCTCTGTATCTTCTTCTATACTCTTCACTGTTATTCTTCGATTGAGCTCAGCTCCCGTGCTTCTCCTTTAATCTTCCTCAATCTTCTTCTTCACTCAACAATTACAGGTAATATCTAGTTACCTGTAACCAGGGCCGGCTATAAGCTCGTGCAACCCGTGCGGTGGCATAGGGCGCCCATTTTCAGAGGGCCCAATAAATTATTTTCTAAACATGATTGCTAAATGCAACCTTTTTTTACTAACGTAACCTGGTGAAATACCCATTTTGTCCTCACTTTTTCCAAATTAACACAAATGCCCTAAACCCTATTTTATTATACCAAATGTCTTCCCATCAATAAAAATAAAAAAAATAAAATAAACATCATACTTCGTCCGCCAAATTGTGTTTTTTTATTTTATTTATTAATTATTTATTAGATAAATTTGATCAAATATCACTAATTTTCTGCCAAATCATCAATTTTTATCCAAAAGTCAACGATGTTAGTGGATAGGGGCACCACGTGCCTATAGGTGCTAGGTTCGGGGGCACCGGAGTGTACAAGTTTCGAACATAGGGGCACCATGCGCATTTTGACATAGTTCGGGGGCATCGCGTGAATTTGCCGAAATTGATACTCTCGCTTAAAAAAAAAATGATATTCTCATTAAATTTTGAATGTTATAATTCATTTGATATAAAGTTATAGAGAAGGGGATATCATTAAGGGTAATATTAGAAGAAAAATGGAAAAAATAGGTTACGCTAACATTTTTTAGGTTACGTTTAGGAACCCCGTTTCTAAATATATATAAATAGACGTGCATATTTTTTCAGTTTTCTGATCTCAGCACATTGGTAGTCTTTGCAACACAACTTTGACAATCTCGTCCCTTTGGCCTACGTTCGAATCCCAAGGGCTGATTTTATGTAGATTTTTTTTTATTTTTTGTTTTTTTTGCATTTTCTCCTTAGTTTTGCCATTCTAATAGATGAAAAATATTTGATTGATTACCATGATTTCTCCTTTTCTTTCCAACGTTTAATCAAATCGATAAATATATCATTTAAATTAAATATACTAATAAAAGTTTGGGCCTCAAATTAGAGTTTCGCACAGGGCCCCCAAAATCTCTAAGACGGCCCTGCTTGTAACATTATCGGTGATCAAGATAAGACTTGCTAGCTTGGTGCTACATACTAGTGGTAGTGGTAGTGGTAGTATAGTGGTAGTGGTAGTCGTTGTAGCATTTAGTGTGACATTGTGACCTTGACATTGATTAAATGCCTTATCAAAATAACCATGACTTCCCGGTGCAGAGTCAAAGAGCTAAACGTTGAGGTGCGAAATCCAACACGTATTTAGTGCATGTTTGATAAGCGGGATCTCCTTTCACTTCGTTTCATTTATTTGTGTCTGTTTTAAATTCGTGTCACATATTAAATTAAATGATCCGTTATTACGCCGTCTCATATATATCACTTCCTCCAATTACCCTTCAATGGTTGACATTTTCTTTTGATTAACTCTCATCTCACTAACTTGTAAGAGCTTGAATACATGATTTACACAAATGAAGGCCGATTGTCTACACTATCGGTGTTTGATACGCTATGCTAGTAAAAAGATCTTCTTATGCACTAATACGGTAATTATGACATAAGTCAAAGTGGAGTGCGCTTTTGATCAATTAACTAACCCAAATGTGGGTTGGATTAGTCATTAATCTCCCATATTGGATGGCTGGTGTGCGTTCGATGGAGCCAAGAGAAGTTGTAAGACATTGTAACCGCTAAATTTTGACACTAAAATAATCTTAGTGGCTAGTTCACAGATTATAGCACACGCACCAACACTTGTCGTGCGATTTTCAACTTGCACGGTAAAGAAATTTTCATCGGTCAAAAGCTTAGCTTGTGCCAATAATTAGTACTCCCTCCATAAATAAATATATGGCGTTTTCGGATTACGAGGTGAGGATTTGACTTGCGATTTTAGAGAAAAATACATATAAAAAAATAATGAAACATATATCTTTGGATTCGTCTCGAAAAATCCTTTCACGCAAGTATAATTTTATAATTTTTACTACTATATCTTATGAGATATTAGTGGATAAAGAAGATGCCTCGAAATGTGAGAAAGTCATGTATAAGTTTATGGAGGGAGTACTTCTTTTGTTTTTTAGATTCATTGCGTTTAATTTAAAATCTTATCGCATATTTAAATGAATGTAAATCTGAAAAACCTAGTGCAACGGAAGAAGTAACTTTTTACAAAGACAAATGAAATTTTACATAATTTTGGAATTGAATATGTACCGCCCTTTTTATTGATTTTGACATATCAAACTTAACATAAAGCGTATCTAGCTCCTTCATTTTGCGAAAATTTGTAAGGGTGCTTTATGACACTTTTCTGAATTGAAAGAGAGCAAAATCTCCCACTTATCTTGAGTTGTACATTTGACAAGTGTAAAGAGCTCGAGAAAAAAAAAAAAAAACCAAAAACATTAGTCACATGATATGATCGAATAAAGAAGTTCAAAAGTAAATTTAAGTGTTTGTCTAATTGTTTCCCGTTTTCCACCGTCGCGATGTGCCGATGTAAGTCTCATTTTTCGGATACTCGTATTAAAGAGTGATAAAATTCCATTTTCATAAGTTCTAGCATTATATGTATTTTGTTTCGCGGCTCTCCATTAACTTCTTTTAGTTTCTTATTTATCATTAATAATATTATGTACTCATTGATAACATTAATCAAGTTTTCATTTTGAATATTTGATTAAACTATTTTGATATTGTATATTGGGTGTTAATTCAAAAGCTAATGGTTAACAAAAAAAAAAAATGGAAATCCAATGTTGTACGTACACTCTCAAGCAAGGCAATATTCGTATTTGGGCTAAAATTCTTTCTTTTCTTATAAAAGAGCTCCTCTTCCATTCATTCGCCGAATGTTAGGCTAGAGTGAAGTAGAGCCTCACATTGACAAATCATAGAAAATTTGATAACTTCACACAATTAGATTATTCCTCACAAATATTAATCTCGGGATAAAAAGTAAGATGCCCACAAAACTTTTTAGATTCTACATCGGAAAATGGACAAAACTTTATTTTTTTCATTTCTTTACGTTCGATTTGGGTCAATCACTTTCGACTATTTGGAAGTCCAACTGGTTTAAGGCTCAACCCATTAGTGTGTTGTTAGATATCATGATCCATGGTGCTGGCCCAACATGGCCTTTTGCAGTATTGTAAGGCCCATTGAGCGCACTTATTTTTATTATGTGATGTTAGTGAGGATAGAACCAGTAGTCGTAAACAATTTACTTTCAAGCGACTTTGGTTTTGGCGACCCTTAATACTCCCTCCACTTTATTTGGTTCTTTACGTTTTGTTTGAATATGTGAGAAGATTTTAAACCAAAAGAAATGGAGGGAGTATAAGCTTTCAGTTCGACAGTCCCTATTGATTCTTTAACATAATAATTGATATACTCTCTTTGCCGGGATTTCAGTAACCATCATCTGCCGGAAATTCATGCTGCATATCCTCTCCCACAGCTCCCCAATAATTAAGTCAACCATAGTAATCTTGATGCTGTCTTTATTATTCCACCCATAATTATAGCTGTTGTTGAACATGTAAGTATGTAACTTAGTGACAAACCTCGGAGAATTTGCTATGATCGAACAAGACAACAACGAACCTTAATTGGCACGACGTAACTCCTTTAACAATATAAATAATGCAATCTTGTACTTTATATCAAACTATACTATATAGTTCTAATAATCTATTGATCAATCGGCTTGTTGTTATCGATCAGCTCATCCAAGATCAGTGGCGGAGTTTGGCTAAAAAAAAGGGGGGCCATGTTTCAAACTCATAACCTCTCCAATGTCAACAAGAAACTCAAGGGGCGCCAAACCATTGGGACAAAACATTTTGTGTGATTATGATGTGCAATAACACACTTAAATTTCAAAATCTAGGGAGGGCCAGGCCCCAGCCCACGATGCCTAAGCCCCGCTCTTGTCGATTATCTACATGACGGCCAAATGTAAATTTCCTAAGGAGTACGAGATTTAAGTTTCTCCTGTTGTAACAGAGGCGCCAAGTCCCAACAACGAACGGTTTGAGTGTGATTAGATGTGAGAAGATGTAGTAACAAATGTGGTATCAACAATAACACAAGCAATAGAACGTAAAGAAAAGACACCAGAATTAACGTGGTTCACCAGCGTTGTGCCAGCTACGTCCACCAAACAGAGGAGAAACAATTCACTATATGGAGAATAGCACTAATACAAATATAAGTTAAATTCGAAAGGAACTCACCAAATACGAACGAGTTCTAAGAGTCGAATGTTCTCGCGCTCAACTAAAAACACAAACAAATGCCCTTGAATCTCACCAAAGCAAAGAAGTCACAAATTTGAGAAAAACCCGCAACTATGACTCTAGGTACTCATAATTACAATAGAATCACTCAATTTGTGTCTTAGGGAGGCTACGAGGGGACTAGGGTGTTTATATAGTCTCCCCATAAGATTAAACCTAACAGGCCGAAGAAAACGTAATAAGGAAACAAAACGCGCCAAGCCCTCGGCGGACCGCGCTAGCCCACCGCGGCACGCGCCACCACCCTTGGCGGGCCGCCACAACATTCTGTATCTCCCGATACGAAAATCATCCGTACTCCACGGCTTCACCTCCGCGGACCGCGCGAACTCTCTGTCGATCTTTCTTATTCTCGTTTTGGCCCAACACCCGTACACCGTAGCTTATCATGTCCCGAGCTCCCTCCTCGGTCACCACTACGAAATACCCAAATTGGTAAGTCATGTTCAAGGCATATTTCAACATCTCCGGTGGTGGATAATATATATAGTACTCACACATACATTTCGTGTTGATTAGGGCATTAAACATAATTTACGAACTTATGGAGTACCTAATAGAAGAAGGGTAATAATCGTATACTCATTGAGTACATCAAAATTCATTACAAATTCAATCACGAAAGAAAGCACAAACATTGCATAAAGAATTAGATACAAACTAATTACAAGAAATTAATCATCAGATCATCAAGTAACGAAAAAAATCCACGCACCAAAACAACAAATCAAGCACAATATCGTATAGCTCACTCTTCGTTATCATTATCCTTCTCGACCTCGCCTGATGCTTCCTCGAGAGATCGTCCTTTAGTCTCCGGGATTAAGAAGGTGAAGAGCATACCAATGAAGTTAATAACACCGAGAATAATAAGCGAGTTCTTCTTCCCGAT
>JBBYHQ010345471.1:0-12469 GCA_038382645.1 Spergularia azorica
GTAACCATGTGAGTGCTATTTGTAGTAATTTTCATTTGACATCATCGCCTACGTGGAGGGTCTTATTGAGGTTCAAATGCACGCCTATTTATAAAATATATATATATATTCTTTTCAAGGCAATATAAAGCAGGAAATAATCGTTCAAGATAAATATGTAACTCCAAATTCTTTTCATCAAAATTGTCACTGAGTTAAGTGGAAGGACACATCTTGAATTTTATAAAGTAAATAGATTTGTCATCGTATGTAAATTGAAGGTGTAGTTCAGAAAGAGTAGTATACTCCGTATCCATTTACTAATAAGTCTTAGCTATTGTTCTCAAACAAATGGTTCGAAGAAATTTGCGTAAGTCGATTTCCATTTATATTTTTAACATATTGTGCATATATATTTCATCCGCTCTTTTCATTTATTAAATTTGAGAATTCTCTCATATATTATATATAATAAATCTTTATTATCTTTAATTCCAGTAATTTATAGTAAAATGGTAAACCTCGTCAATTTATGCTCTAAGACCAAACGAGATACATAAAGAAACAATCAATCTGAAACCTGTTTGTGTAATTGTGAGCGGCATTTTGTCTCTTTCTGATAATTGCATTTCAATTGGGTGTACGGTGTACTGTTTCAGGAGCAGCCGAGCATGACTGAAATTGTCCAAGATTACATTACATGAAACATGTTACGTACCCAAATCATATATATCCTCACGTCTCTTTTATAGTCTTTTACATATGAATTGATGCCATTTAATGCTTGTCACCTGCCAGTGTTCTGAACATTTGACTCTTAATTTCTCGTGCTGATGTTGAATGTGTTAAATTTTATTTTTAAACCGAAACTTGTAAAAAAACATATTACAGTCTAATCAAAATTCAATAGTCTAATTCATTTTTCTTCATTGTACAATAGTAGTCCTTCATAACAATGTAAGAATACTTGTTTAAAAAAAACAATGTAAGAATACAATGGTTTAATTGATCTTAAAGTAGTATACTACGTATTAAATATAAACGAAAACTATTTTGTTTTTAGTTAAAACTTCTGATGCATGCAAATTTTTTTTGAAATAGCTGATGCATGCAATTGTGTATATATGTATAACGGTTACTTATAAGATAATAGGTCAAAATTTATCACGAATATATCAAAATTGTCGGTCATCGAATTTTCAAATCATCACTGATGAGTAGAAGAGAGCATTATGCATTTCAACTTAACTTACTTGTGTCATGAGTCATGACGATGACGAACTACCGTTGTGCTCAGAAAATTTTTAAGTAGCATTTCTTTGGAAGTGTCTATAAATGGAACCAAACTGTGTTTCCTTTTATGTGATATCAGAAATCACATTGACTTCTTCTTTTTCCAGGTAGGAGCGAGCAGTAGATTACTGTAATAGTGTAATACTACAGTTAGTCAAATAGTGGATGTACGGATGTACAGTTCTCAGTTAGTCAGTTGCTACTAAAAAAAGAGCAACAAAAGGTTCACATGATTATACTATTTGGAGTCACTGATCTGATGAGGATTCTACTGAAAGTAAAAGATCCACAAAAGTACGAAATCCTCAATTGCGGATTATTGCACATGCATCTTGTATGAGGAGTGAACGATTAGTTATATCATACGGAGTACTACTGGAGTAGTATGTGGAGTATATAATATAGATATGGGCCATATTAGAAAGTGATGAGATGAAGAGTGAAGACCAAAAAGAAAAATTACCTGTTTATGAGATAAAGCGCAAAGGTAGTTAAGTGAGATTATTCAAATATCACGATATATGATCTTTAAAAAGAGGTTCAAGATATATAAGAATGGGAGAGGATATAGTTCTTATTGGCCCTGATTCAAATTAGGTATTTAACTATGTGCTCTGGTGAAAATTGGTTGGGAAAGATAGATATATATCCATGCATCTTATTGGCCCTAGTTTATTTTCTTTGTGGTACATAAGCAAGCATTTGATAGTATAGGAGGAGAAATGATCGAAGAATCAAATTCGGTCCAACTTCACCCATGTAACCATATTGCCCGTTTAACTATTACGTCAGCCTTATTCTTATCTATTCAGCCGCGTGTCCCTTGTGAGTTGTGGCATACTGGCATATCAATATGAAGATGTATGGAAGACCATTTTGTATGCCCTTTAAGTTGAATGGTAAAGGGCAGGGCAGCATATGTCATAGTCATAAGCTTTATAGCTCTGTCTGCTGTGTACTTAATGTGGTGATCGATCGAATAGAACATAGTGTGTAGTAGACTAAGCTAGTAGTGGGGGGTCCTTTTGAATGGAAAAGCAAGATGTTACTGAGGTTGTGACAGCAAAAAAAAACTCACCAAAACAAGCATATAAACCAAGCACTTTGTCTATTCCATTATGTGCAACAATAGTTTTAACTCTTACAAATCTGATGTGCACATCTAACATGCATGATACTCTTCATCTTTCGCCGATTAATGGCCCTACTCCTTGACCAATTCTCTCTGTGTGTGACTTTAATAACTCAATAAAAAGGATCTTTAATTATAGGGGTATTTAATAGGTAGGGTAACTTATAGATACCTTTAACAATCATTAAAAAAGACGCATAACTCACCGTCTTACCATATAATTATTGTTGAGTAACATGTTCATCTTTGCCCTACATATACAATGTGCTTATGGGTTTGCTCATCGTGAAATGAGATATTCCGCGATTATGATTATTGAACCGAAATTCAAAAGTTTTCTTACATGAAAATGATGGTCTTTGATGTAATCAGAAAAACGCACATCCAATATTACGTTTTGATTTAACATCAGACTCCTAGTGTATGTAACACCACCTCAAAGTTACATCAAGACGGTTATAGCACATCTCGAAGTGTTTTTCTCCGCCGTAAATGATGTGAGAACATCCAAAAGTTATCTCGGATTTCGATCCGTAAACAAGGAGCCTTACCTGAGCCGTTGTTTGTTTAACTGTCTTGGTTATATTTTTTGTTATAGTACCGTAGATCGTGCTTATTGTAAGTGCCGTTTGGATATTTATCAATGAGATTTTAACATTTCCGTCAAAAAAAAAAAATTTATTCGCAAGCGGGGATATTATTGGTGTACGCCATGTTTGGTATTAGGTCAAGCTCGACTCATAATGAAAAGTAATGAGTCAATGATGATTGCTTAACCTCGTAAATGTAGTCGAATATACTTATAGTAATCATGCTCTTTAGACCAGTACAAATGATTAATGTGTCTCACCTGATGAGGTTGAGCAAATTACACTAAAAATGCCGTCAATTATTTTACATTTACGTAAAAGATGTTCACTTTTCTCTGCCGACGTTTGTTAGTGCTCGATAACCAGTTTTTTTTTTTTTTTTTTTTTCATTCCAAATAAGACACTGGCCTGGCTGTGTTCCTGTGTGATGGAATGTATTTTTCAGTTTTTATTTGATTTGATTTGAATAAACTACATTTTATTTGATGTGAAGTGAATTTATTGATAAATTAACTACATTTAGACGAATTGATAATTAAAAGTAGAACGTCTATTAATCTATTGACAACTATCACATCGACGGTAAACTACGAAACCATGCACATACATGATCTCGTGTACTCCGGTGGAATATGACTTACCATGTCATTTAGCTATCATCTTATTAAATCATTTGGGCAAAACACTACAGTAATTTCAAATAGACAACACTTTGTCCTTTTTCCCTACGCTGTTGTTAGAGATTTAGAGGTGTAGTCACATGATCAAAGCTTTAAAGCTTGTAGCTTTCTTTCTTCACTATGCTTTTTTTTTTTTTTTTTTTTAAGATTATGGGGAAAACAATCTTGGCCCTTGATTTGAGTGGAGTACAGGTGGCGGCATGAGAGTGAAGGAAATGGAGGATCCAGTTCCATGAGGAAATGGAGGATCCAGTTCCATGAGGAACTGGAGAGGATCCGCGCGCAATTGCCACATAGCTCTTTATTAGCCTTAGGTATACTATTGTCCATACTTAATTTTGGAATCTTAATCAACAAATCTCCACCATTCAAGGGATATATCATATATGGAGGTGACAACTTCAAATGTTGTAGTGAGAATGAACTGCAACCTTACTTCAAGTGGCAGTGTTTCCGATTTTCTTTACAATACCGATAACAACATTTTCCTATTGTCTCAAAAGACCATGTTGATTGGGGTGTGTAAAAAGACTTCTTTCTTAAGCTTATTAGAATTAAAGCCCCTATAAAATATTAGCCCAATAATATCAAAGTGGTGATGACTAGTGAGCATGTGATTCAATATTGGGAGGCTTAGACGGTTCTCGACTCAGCTCGTTAACGTCTCAAGTAGATTGCGACCCATTACCACCCATTTTTAGTAACCCTAAAGTCCCTAATCTTAACCACTATTCAAAATCTCATAGTTTAATTGATCATCTTTCTTCTTATTTGTTGAAAGAGAGCAAATTTTTGAAACTATTACTACTACTCCCTCCATTTCATTCATTTCTTTACGTTGGATCGGGTTTTGTGAGGGGAACCCAGACTCAATATAAAAAAATGAATGAAATGAAGGGAGTACATGCTACCATGTTTTTTTGGTCCTCACTCAGTCCTAGTATACCATAAAGTATTGACTAGTAAAACAATAATTGGAGGAATATAAGCAAAGAGTGATGAATTGTATGTGTAGGGGTTTTGGGGTCCCATGAAAATTTGTGGAGAACGAATATAAAGTAGGGATCCATCACTTTTCATTGAAAAGAAGCAAAAAGATCCAATCAGATAATGATGGCTGCCTTTCAACAATTTTCTTACCTTTCCTGGTAAGTTCCCACTTACTAATTATCAGAGTCGCCGTGGGCCAATATCGGCCCTCTCGTGGAGGACTAGTTCACAAGCTGATAGGGTTCCATCCTAAAACCAATTGGCAACAGGAGCAGTAGCCCACCACCTTATAAACTAGTCTCTGGTCTTCTATTTCTCCAATGTGGGATATTATCCCACAGCTCACATGTGGGTCGTTGTCACTCCAACACCCCCCCTCACATGTGAGCCCATTAAATTCGTCACACTCAAATTCGTCAAACGCCCTTTGCCCGGGTCAAGTTAATTCGCAAAGCCCCTATCTGGGGTCAAACCTCAATCAAATTGGCCGTCTTCCAAACTGGGTAAATCCATGGACCAGATCGTCGGACCCAAGACCAATCTTGGGCTCTGATACCATGTCAGAGTCGCCGTGGGCCAATATCGGCTTCCTCATGGAGGACTAGCTCACAAGCTGGTGGGGTTCCATCCTAAAACCAATTGGCAATAGGAGGAGTAGCCCACCACCTTATAAACTAGTCTCCAGTCTTGTATTTCTCCAATGTGGGATATTATCCCACAGCTCACATGTGGGTCGTTGTCACTCCAACACTAACTGTTCAGCTAATTCCAGCTAGTATGTTTCAGGTGAAACAAGAAAATTTCGAGTGTAATGCTGAATTATTGACAAGTACTGCTATTGGGTTTTTGTCATCAGTCAATTTGAACCATGATTTGCCTTAATTGAGATGGACTTACCTGATGAACATGAACACACTTTAGATTTGCCTGAAGTCTGATCTCCTATACGCATGGGAACGCAACAACCTATATACCCCTCGAGTTCAAGCCCTACGACATGCAAATACCTCGGTTAGGAGATTCACCACCACTATGAATGTCAGCTGGAAATCTAGACAAAGTGGGAGCAAAACTCGGTGAACTAGATGGGCAAACTAAAATCAAGCGCATATACTGGGACAAATTAAATGAGCTATCATTTGACATGTCAATGCATTGCTTTTTGAAAGATTAGCGTTAGAACAGCAACTTGATTCCCTCCTTAGTTCGATGCCCTGAAACTTCAAGATGAGTATGGCCGACTCACTCACACTCTCCCTGAGAGAGACCGTGAGACTGAAATGGAAAAGAATAATCAAGATTGCGCCCAACCTTGGGGTGATCTTCTGGTGGTGGTTGATATTATCCCACTGAATTGTCGCATATGTTACTTACTCCGGACGTGCAATTTAAGCAACATCGGGCAAGTAAACTAAGAAGAGCAACAATGGAGATCATGGACCAAAACTGCGAAAAAATATTCTATTACCAATATACAGAAAGATGAAGATAGATTCAGCATTATAGATTGTCTATCAACTTTAGCATCTTACATACAACCTCGTGGTTCTTTTTACAGTGATTCACATTCTGAGAACCCCTCTTTTGGTTTTCCCCCTTTCTCCAGAGCGATAGAACTGGAACGATGTATGTCGTCATTACCCTAAAGAAAAGGGGTGGTAAACCATGCACAAAGATCCTCCTGTATATATTGCTTGGGAAGCATCTTCAGCCAAGAATTAAAAAAACCTTGCTATCCCAAGGGTGTACATACCTTCCGAATTTCTGTCCCCAATCCATAGTAACCTGAGCTTATTATAGATACACTTGCCCAATCAAAATTCAACAAAGTCCTTACTCCCAAAGAGAGCTGATACTCTAAATAGCTTGTTCGGGTTGTTTCTCCGCAATTTGGCTATTCAAGAAGTCCAACACAGATTGACGCTGCAAATCAAATTTTACAGTGTAAGCTTTCATCGATATCTTTATTTTATGCATCTCTACCTATTAGATGACGCAGAACTCACAAAATACACAGAAAAAAAAAAATAGATATGCCGACCCAAGTGCAGGAGAAAGGTCCATGTCCCAGAGTATATATGAGGTTTGGACATGGTTATGGAAGATGGCCAAAATAGTGGTTCAACATTCAAAGATCTCGCAATTTTTGAAGTGGGTTAGTTTACCGACCTTCAAACAAGTGAGTCTTCAATGTACTCCGTAAGAAAAATAACCTTTCTAGTCCCCCCCATCCCCCAAAAAAAAAACCATGATAAGCAAATTTTGAAAATGAGCTGATCAGCAAAAATCCATTTCAAAATCACTTTCACTTTTCATGTATTCATTTAAGCAAGTGTGACAGGCTTCCTCATTCTTACAGTCACCCTGGCTGAATAAGCAGATGACACCTCCTTTACAGGCATATCTCAACATGTTTGGGCTTGAATCAAGTGACCACAAAAGGTATTTTATATGAGTACTAAGATTTTAAAAGCTACCAGAAGATTGGCCAGGAAGCCTTACCCGTTTCTCAAGTGCTTCTTCATCACTATTTATCTTCAAAGATTCCAATAGCTTTATAGCGTCGTTAAAACCAGCAATAGCCCCTGTCTCATCTTCAAGCCCTCTGTCAGCATCAGCCACCTTTGCTAAAGAAACAGCTACATCCAAGGTCTGCGACCAAAGAAGCCAATGAATCAGTATGAAGAAAAAAAATGCACATGAAACAATCTCAAGTTTTGGCTCTGGTGTAAGACTGCCTCTGGAGAGGAGGAATGAGAAAAGTGGAAAACAAATTTTGTAGCTTGGTCCAGAACTCCAGTTGTTCTGATAGAAGCTGCATACCATGAAACTTATACGAATTTTGGCCAATAAAGCAAACATTCAACCATGGTAATTAAGAATAAAACTCTACTCCTTTTTCGTTCTGTTAGATCTTTGTTTATCAAAAAATTGATTCACAAACTGAAAGTGGAAGTACAGCCCACTTTGCAAACTTCTGTCTTACTAGTTACTCCTAAAACAGTTGTGTTCAAGGAGCAAGTTGTGTTTAGAGTGAAATGCCCACCTTAAGGACAAGCAACTTCTTGCTGCATTAGAGGTAAGCGAAATCCAAGGCACTCGGCCAAATTCTCTTTGCCCATTATGCAATTACACATTTAATAGTAGCAGGAACTGCCTTTCTTTTCTCTCTCTATCACCCTCTACTTTGTTTCTGAGATGGCAAACTATACTCCAATTTCTTTGAACCAATGTGATTGAAACTCCTTAAAACGCATGTCTTGTCCACATATGAAGCCAAAGACTACCCAATACCCCAATTCAAGGACCATTTCCAGCAAAAATGCAAGACTTCTGCTCGGTTTAAACACCCCGAAAAAATGACTTGCACGAAAAAATCCCAATACAACTTCCCTGCTTTGCTTCAACCCAGACATGCAAACAATATGAGGAAATCCATCCAAGAACCAGAACACGCCTACATTTCCAACCAATCTTAGCCAAAGCAAACAAACCCCCTCACTATGAAGGAATTAATGGGACCCAGATTTCACCGTTTCTCCAGCACAGAACCCAAACATCTAAACAAAGAGCAACATTAGGTCTCTGTCATTAAAGTATATCATTATCATTGGCTCTCCTCACAACCATAGTCCAACAGAAACTCCACACCTTACTGAAAGCTTGGGCCTTCTAAATTACATTCATACTCAGACTCAGACTCGCAGGAGACGGCACAGGTCTAGTTAGTACCCATCAAGAGACTTGCAGCTAAACTTTTTGAAATGCCATCCTTCCACCAAATGAAAACCTTATAACTTATAAGCAGGATCTCTCGTTACAACAGGTCATACCTCCCAGTTTTGTGCGGCATGTGAGGCATAAAGTCTTCTGAACAGTACATATCTAGGACCTAGAATGTAACAGTCCTACAAAATAATTACTACGTACACCTCTGATTCAACCAAAAGAGAGAGAACGAGACACTTCTTTCCCTATCGATTTGTCTATGACGATGAACAAAGTATGCAAACCAGCTAACGGACAACAATGAGAAATCATTTGAAAGAAGCAAATATAGAAGCTAACCAGGGATGGAGAATTCAAATGACTTTTCATGGCATCACGACGAACATCCAAAGATCGACAATAGTAAGATCTACAAGCTTGCAGATCTCCATCATAGTATTTCAGGTCTCCAATCTTGTTAAGCGAAACACAAAGAGTGTGTACTATCTGTGGAGGATGCACCCATAGTCAGTGCCAGCATACATACTCCAATGAACAAATGGCACCCGCCGACTTATAAATAGTCCCTACCTCCATATCATTAGTGTCCAGTCTAGACAGAACTTCAACACTTTCTTGAAAGTAGGTGATAGCCGATCCACTATCTCCTGTTGCGCGGCTGTAAGACAATTGATTAGTCAGCCAAAATACTGATCATCTTTCTTCAGAGCTGACAAAGAAAGATAACTAGAACATCCAGAATCAATATATAGAAATCCTGAATGTGACTGTATATTCCAAATGATAAAGTGAGCAACTCAAGCTCATAATTCTAGCAGGTGAAGACATAAGAGAAAGGTCACTAAAAGTACCGGGAAACTAAACATTATCTAATACAAATCCTACCACTGGCACAAATTAAAGAAAAAAGAAAAACCGTGAAAAGCCTTTTGATTAAACACTTCATAGATATTAAAATAAGTGAACTAGTATGACGAAAAATCGGAGGGGGCAATAAGAGTACAAAAATTTCAAATTTCGGGAGAAAAAGAAAAAAAAAGGAAAGACAACAAAAAAAAAAGAAAAGAATAAAGTCTTGTTTCAAAAATAAAAAATAAAAAAAATAAAGTCAACCGACAACAAATAAGAACACACAAATATATTCAAGAAAAAATAAATTACTCTTCCACCATTAGGAAGGGAAGAGAATGATAGGAAAAAAAAAAAAGGGTCAGCCCGGTGCATATCGGTGTCCCCGCAAGCTGAGGGTCGGGGGAAGGGTCCACCACAAGGGTGAATAGCGGGCAAGCCTTCCCTTGTCATTTTTGGACAAGAAGCTACTCTCTGGACTGGAACACATGACATATCAATCACAAAGAAACACCTTAACCGGTGCTCCAAGGCTCTGAAGGGAAGAGAATGGTAAGCTTTAAATTTAAACTACTACCAAACACATCTTGTCACTCTATAAAGGTAGGAGAGAGCTTACCAACAATCTCCTAGTGTTCCAAGCACCGCACCCAGTTGTGTGCATAACTCTGGCTTATTAGGAGATGTCTCTAACTGTTCCCTGATATCCGCCACACAAAGCGAAAGTCTTGATTTGGCACTCTCAATATTGCGGGCCCGAAACGCCTGCAAACACAATGAAAATACTCCTATCTTCAGCAAAACTTCTCCAACTTAGATATAAATTTAATTAAATCTTCCAAAGCAAAAAAGCTGGTAAGATTAACCATTTTCATTTCCACACTTCCTCGCCATTCTTTGAAAAAACTAAGCCAGTTAAATCCACAAAACATACCCTCATGGCATGATGCACCAAGAATGCCCCTCTCTCTAGAGAAACATCCTCATAGATCACAGGTTTATTGTCATTAACAGCTGCCTCACCATCTGTACTTGCATGAGACCTCTTAATTCTAGCATGACCGTCAATGAACTTATCAACAACCTTCTGAAGATCATTATCAGCTTCAATTTTCTCAATATCGGCACCGCATAACGGACAATCGTTGAAGCGTGATATGCATGCCCTAAATGCACAACAAAAGGAACCAGATCAGAACAGAAAACAAACAATTATACACAAAACAAGATAGGTCTCTGAATGCAGGTGATAAGTATGCTGATCAACAAAATCCTTACTTGCAAAATACATGGGTGCAAGGCACACATTTACTACTCTCAAACAAAAGTGCCTGGCAGATCACACAGCTGAGAGGACCTAGTTTAAACGAACGAGAATCATATCCCAAAGGACACTTGGCCTCGACATAGGGAGAATCCGAAGTCTCACTTTTAGCTTTGCTCTCGTGTTCTGCAGTGTGTTTACTTTGGTTTTCACTGCGTTTCGAAGAAGCATCATCAGGGCGAGCAGCTTTGACAAATGGACACACTGGAGTCATCTTTATTGAACACTGCAACAAACATAATTTAGAGCTCAAAGCTTCAGGTCTACATAGTATTGCAGGACTGTGTGTTCACAAATTCTTCATAGTCACAAACATGGCTCGCGCACCATACTCAATACAAGTGTGCCACTTATATTTCACTATAATTAGCCAATTTTAGACTACAACACAACTACCAAATCATAAGTCTCATTCACAACAAAATGAAGTCCCCACCGTTTCCCCGTAGTGTTCCAACCATTTGACGGTTAAAGAGAATAACCACCGCCTTTTTAGTTGATCGACCTCTAGACCACAAAAACAAATCACAAGGAAAACCCCATCGTTTTGCAATACGTCACAGGCAAGCTTTATGGAGCAGATTCTATTCAAATTATCCTACACCATACTCCCTCTGATGCAAAGAGTTTTTCCTGTTTTATTTTGCTATTTTGACTAGTCATGTTGGGAGCTAATCCTAAACCAAATGAAAGACCCGATTGCCTTAAAAATCAAATGTTGTTGGTTGAACGCAATGCAAAAATAGAATAAGTACTAATTTTTACGACAAGTGAACGGTTGATTAGGTCTAGAGGTAGCTCCCAACATGGCTAGTCAAAACAACAAAACGAAACAGGCAATCTTTGTGAATCAAAGGATAAGGCAAAGAAGGTACAGCTCGATGCAACTGCGAATTACGATGACGATTGATAAGTTCTAGCCTAACCTAAATAACAACATTTCCTACATTACATCAACAAAGTGTTTCCCCATTTGCAACTTCGACAAAAATCGACAAAAAATCGATACTTCAGGATCCTTAAATGTTCGCTACCAATCAATATGCTCTCACTAGCGTCAAGAACACTAAACATAATCTCATTTCAGCTCAACTCAAACACAGCTTTACCAACACACATCATTTTCCCCCTTTTCATTCAAAATTGAGTAGTCCAAAATCAAATTTCCGCAGATAAAAATTGACATTCGGCAATTAGAAATCAAAGAATTGAAACGCAGACGTAATAAATAATACGATCATAAAATTGGGAGAAGATTCAGTCAGGTGAGTTAGAAATTAGGGACAAAATAATTGACAATCTAACAACATTGGAAACCCTAATAATTAGTATTAAACAGTGATTAATTAAGGGAAAATGATAATTGAAGATGGAAACATACCTAATAACGAGCGGATTTCAGAGATAATAATCTCCCAAATTCGTGATGTTCGTAATCGTCTTTTTATTTATTTTCTCTTGCTCTATCTGGGTTTCTGTTGTTTGGAGCGCGATAATATTATTGGTGGGAAGTGGAAAGTGGTGCGTCGTTATAAGCCGGAAATCAATTGTCAGTGCGTACTGCTTAGGAGTACTGTGGAGGAGGCTCTACGACGTCGAAAATGAGAAGCATTATTGTCATGTAATTATCGTTTTTTATAAATCATTATCGATTGTGAATAATGTTGGTCGGTTTTTAATATCATTTGATTATAGATTATTTTTTTGAGTATTTTGGAGCGCTTTAAAATTTAGATATAAAGGGGATTTGAATGCATTGATTAAAGGGAAATTATCCAATATACCCCTGAGATTCCCGAATTTTTCGCGTATACCCCTTAGGTTACCGAGCTATCCAATATACCCCTGAGGTTTGCAAAATGACGTTTTTTTGTGTTTTTCACTAACGGACTCTAACACCGTT
>JBBYHQ010345478.1:0-12464 GCA_038382645.1 Spergularia azorica
GCAAACAATCTCGAACTCAAACTAGCATCTCTTATAGAATACTTTCCCACAGTCTTCTTCAAAAAAGTTGCTAGAGTCTGGAGACTAGCTTCAACCACATCAGCATCCGCAGAAGCCAGCAAATATGACAAATGCTGCTGCATCAACAGAGAAATGAACAAAATGAGCATATATAGATGATGAGTATTTGACCGAACACAAGCATAATGACAGGAAAAAAAGGTTTAAAACAACAATATAAAAAAAAACAAAAATATTATCACCTCGTACGAATTTAGAAAATGTTTATTCGTGCAATTCTCCAAAATAATCCTCATAACACGGAGGATCTGGAGAACAGCTTCTTTCGGGAATGAAGGATCATAATCCACAAAATCATCCTCAAGATGCAAATCCTTCCTACATTTTATATGCTTCTCAAAATATGAGTCGAAGTGATTAAAAAGATCCACCCAGTGATAAAAATCCCCCTGCATCAACAGCCAAGAGTACGTCAGACAAAGATAAAAGAAATGCTTGGTAAGTATCTGGACAAAGACACGGAAATATCACCTTATCAAAGTCCCATACAAAATTTTTTAGGGACTCCTGTATATTCTCAAGGGGTGTAGAAGTCACACTATTTATGAGAGATCTTATCTTCGGAGGCTGCAACAAAACAATATAGAAACATAAGAATATACCATCCAGAAAATTGAATTGCGGAGAAAATTTTGAAGGGGAGAAAAGCTGTCTGAACAAACACATTACACAGACATCATCCTCAAAAGATTTTTCAAAACAAAAAAAAGAACTTAACACATGTATGTTTAACCAGGACCAAACAGTCTAGCCAGCTAGGTTCAATCTTATCACCTCCCGACTAATATGCTCAATGAGTCCAGAAGACAAGCAAGCAAAACTTCTATAAGCTTACCTTTTGTCAGATTCATGGAAAGTCCATATTCAATTACCGCATGCTTACCCCCTCCTTTCTACGTCTCCTATGGAACAACATTTCCTGACTTTTTCTATGTTTGTACTACTATCAGTTGATTAAGAATATTTCTAACAGAACAATGTAAAAGCAACTCAAGCACTAACGAAGTTAGCATGAAACTCCTAAATGTTGCAAGAAGAGTTTACTAGATAACACTAATGCTAAGGACAAAATCAAGCCAAGCAGTTATTTTGACTTGCTAGATGAGCAATTAATCCCAATGTAAGGCATACAACATTAACATAATTGATGCACACAAAAAAAGCAACTTAGCAGGCTTCACACTAAGAAAATGCAAATATTAAGGTATAATATTAGGCTTTAGCACAGGTCATGGCATCATAGAGTGGCCCCATGCAGTAGCTTGTGACAATTAAAGCCCACTAAAGCCCAATAAAGCAGCACAGCATCGTAGGCCGTTACAGGTGTACATTCTGAGAGACAAGGCCACACAAAGCCTTTCATGACCCGAGAAAAAGTAATCTCAGAAGTGAACCTCTTTTCATTCCTTTTTTTCTGGCAAGCACATATTTTTTGGCAAAAGAAAGAGCACTACAGCAGAGTGGCGACAAACGTTACTAGACCAGAACTGGTGTGAAACTATAATAGAGAAGCATCAATCCAGGTCTGGAAGTGTCCAGGCATAAATGACATTCAAATGCTTGAGCATGAATACGGCCTAAAAACAGCAGCAGGCCTGATTCTGGAAGCTTGTACAATAGCTAGCACTTAAACACACTCCCTAGTTCACACCACACGAGAGAAGTCCCTTACACAGCAAAAGTGCTTCACACTAAGGTGCCTAAGAGAATCGCCGTGAATCTATGGCAAGTCAAGAGTAATCAGTTCAGTACACCTACAGGTTTAGATTAGGTCTACAACCACCACACAGTCTTCTCAAGTACAGTGAACTAAGCAATCATCTGAATAGTTTAAATTCTTTACAGTTGCCAATTTCTGTCAGTTCCTACCTTCCGCTATCGGAGACCTGAATATCAATTTCCCTTCGAATCTCAGATTGGTCAGATGTTATGCTACTAGACATGGCATCACACCTATCAAGACTATTGGGTTAATTATAATAGCCGCTTCTTCACTGGCATTCTGGGCATAGACAGAATTTAATTCGACCCTATAAGAAAACACAGCCCCACATCCATATCATCGAGCTTAAGCCACAAGCAGTTTCTTCTAAGATCTACGAGACACCGCACAGAGGCCAATTTCCAGTGGTTACAACTGCAGGATTTCGGGTTTTAATCAAAAGAAAACCTAATGCCACTTTTCTCTAGATTCGCCAACTATACACTACCAACCCAATGCCACACTGCCAACAGGTAATCGAAACAACGAACATTAAAACTACGCTTCACCATTCTTTAGCTAAGAGTCCGTAATTTTACCCTGCCGTTCTCTTTCTCGTGATTTCCTCCACTATGAACAACTACAAACTAGCAAGAACCAAGCAACAGCACACTACTCATCCTCATCGTATACTGCACTAGTAATTCGCCACCCGAAAAAGATTCTGGCCAATTGCCCTATTCCCTAACTATAACCAATAATCAACAATTCACACTAAACAGCACACAAGTCCACACTACTTATCGCTCATCGTAAACAGCACAAGTAATTTGCCATCCGAAAAAATTACACTACTCCCTAGTTATAATCAACAATTCAAACTCAACCAATTAAGCTACTAACAACAATCAATCAAAAACCGGAAGAGCGAAAAACCGAAGCGAAAACGATGAAAACACAGCAATTCAATAATCAGAACCAAAACCCTACACAAATTAAATTGTAAAAAATCAAAAGATTGAGATTGAGAGCAAGAAAAACTAACCACTTCAGAAGCCCTCCTTCGTTTAAGCTTCATATTGAGATGAAATTACCGGCAAACATTTACCGAATTATTCGAACCGTAAAAAAAAAAAAGATGATCGATTCTCAGGGGGTAAAACTGAGAATCGATCAAAGTTTAATTCAACTGAAAGAAGAATCAATCAATCAATCAAAGATTAAATTGAATTTGAACAAAATAAAACCTCAATTTAATTTGTACATATATATGGTGTGTGTATATATATATACAGAAAAGTTTGATCTTAATTTGGGTAGAAGAGAAAAAAAAGAAAAGAATTAGGTTTTGGGAAATTGATCGATTATTAGTTTTAGGGTTTTCGGTGTGAGGTTTTTTTGGGGTAAAGGAGATGATGAGATCGTAAATATCAAGGGTTCATTAGTTCGTATATATAGAGAAGTTATTGTTGAGAGTGTGAGAAATTCTGAGAGAAAATGGAAAGCAAGAGTTGTATGATAGAGGGATTCTTGTTGTGTGAAAAGTGGCCTCTTGTGAGTGAAAGTGTGTTCATCATATCATGTTACTTTTTTTTTTTTTTCCGTAGATAAGGTGGAACAGAATGCGATTTATTTATCTAACTCTATGTTCTTATGTACAAATTAATATGAATGAATATATGAATCTACGTAAGTGTGAAATATATCTTGATGTTTTGTGATTAACGATGTAAATCATAACCTCAAGTGTGATTCAGTCCACACAAATCTTAGATTGTCATAAGTTTGGTTAAATTACGTATCACTCATTAGGTTAATAGTCATCATGTCAGTCTGCCGAAACAGTAAAGTAAGAAATCTGTTTGATTCATTAAAATCAAGGTTGTATGAACGTGACTAAAACCATTTGAACGAAACTTAGAGTTTAACACATTTATCGCTTCAATGAATCTGACTCAAGAGTGATCTCGTGGATCCCATGTTATTAGGTTAATCATCTTTGGCCTCAAACACATACTGTATGATTCTCATCTATCCTTCCCTTGCGTTTATCATATTCAAGTATTAATACATTTTGCTTTCATTCTTCAGTCTTACCTTTATCTATTCTTATTCAATAATTGTCTTGAAGGTGTGCACCTATCCACATTTGGAAAGAAATCGATCTGCATCGAAACTGGAGTCATGAGTTTTGAGGACCGTAACTCGGACAAGTATATTCCGGGTTGGAATGGACCCATTCTACTATAAGAGTTTGTTTAATAAAAAAAGTTACACCACCTTTTTGGGAACTCAACTATATACCCCCTGACTTGGGCGTAAAAAACATTCATAACGCCTCCCCCTGGCGGCTGTGATCTGGCTACTACACCTTGAGACTTCCTACAACATTCTGATGAGTTTCAAGTAAGTTAATTCTTTTTTTAGGATGCTTATTTTGCCAAGACAACAATTAATGTTGCCAAGGCAAAATTTATTAACTCTCTAATTTACCCTTGAGTATTTAATATCTCACCAAAGCTTTTCACAATTTAAAATTTAAAATTAAAAAGGAAAAAAGAAAAAAAAAAAAAAAAAAGAGACCCTTGCATCATGGTTCCTCTGACCTATCTCCTCACATTCCCCACCAAAAACTAACCCCTGCCCGCCCATTATCCCCGCCTCCTCCAGCGCCTTTCATTCGTGCCAAACCCTATAGGAAGGGTTGTCATACCAGCTGGACTGCCTGGCAGAGGGAATGTCATCGACGGTGGCAGTGAGATGGTTATGATGGCGGCAACTGTTTCGGATTTGTGGCCAATTACGGGTGGAGTAAGAGAGGGCGGCGATGTAGCCGAGGAGATGTATTTTGTGGGGAGGAGAGAGAGTAGTTGGGGATGGAGGAGGGTTGAGGAACGGGGGCATTGATTTGTCGCTTTGGAATTTGTTCTATTTTGTAAGGTTTAGAAATATGTGATTTTCAACTTTGTCTGCAGTTGCATGAGTTTTCAAAAGTATTTGCAACGAGAGTTGAGTAGTCACTGGATGCCGACTTGAAGGTGTCTACTATTGTATTGAACATGTAAGCTTTTTCTTATTGAAGGGCTACAACCCTTTTAACTTGCATTAAAAATTAAACTAATAGAGACAGTGCCTGAGGGTAGATGACTTATGACTCACTTCCGAACACGAAGTCACCCCAAACCTCGTATCGTGGTTCAAGATCACGTAATGACTAACTGTATATCATGATCATGCCGTCTCCACGTCCATCGAGAAATATGTGCTTTCTAATGATGGGTTTGATCTCTGAAGAGGTCCGGTGTAGACACATGTGGTTAGGAAAGTGTACTGATTGCTTGAAAGAGATACATTGGTTGCATGCAAGAAAAGCGATCATTTTGTGTGCCTTTCGTTAAGCATAATTCATGTTGTTTTGTATTAGCTTTACCCTTATATGTCAAAGATCCAAACTTTTATGCATAATCCCTGTTTCGACCCCCTAATTTTTCTTGCTTGAAGTTTTTCAATTCACAACAAGTTCGATCTTTACTTGTTTTACTTGCTATTAAGTTTAGTGTTAGTATTAGAATAGTTTGGTTTTCGTCTCTTTTGCATGATCAGTTTATTTTACTTTAATCAACCCTAAATTCGATATTGAAAACCTTATTAGTACTAGTCAAGACTTTTGTGTGCATTGACAAACCACGCACGGTGTATATTTGGAAATTATAAATTGTATTTGTAAGGGACCATTCAAAGGGTACGCCAAACATGTGTGACATAAACCATAGTAATGAGCAGTGACGTCGGTCGTTGGGGCGTCCATCGCTGAGTGGACAGCTTCGAGAAGCATTGGCAACAAGTTGGCTATGACACGATAGGACCACATGTTGGCGTTCAAGGTGTAGGTGGTGGATGAAGTGATGGAAAGAGAGGCATTTTAAGATTGCATACAACTGAGCTAGCAATCGAGAGGGTCGGATGGGTTTGAGGTCCAGTCGAGGGGGATCCGGTCAAATCTGGTTCGGGTCAGTTCGATTTTCTTTCGGTTCGCTATCGGTTCGGGTTTTATACCAGGTAAATTTTGTGTCGGGTCGGATGAATTTCAACTTGCGGTCATGATGAGGTCTAGTTATTAAAAGTTATTTATTCCCGTTAATATTTTTTAGGTTTTTGACATTATTAGGTAAGTTAAAACCGTCAAAATACGCATAAATTGTTTTGATCATTATTAAGCTTAAATTTTGACGGGTTATCAAACAAGTCGGGTCATTATTGGGTAACTGATCACGATGGATTGGAATCGGGTTGCACATTATCAGGTTGTGTTGGGTCTCGGGTCTTTATCGGGTCGGTTTGGGTGGCCGAGTTGGTAATAAGTGATTTGTTTATCAATTTTGGAGATGGTAGAAAGTTGATGGGTGGTGAAACATTACCCCATTTAGAAAGTGAGAAATGGGGTATTTAAACAAAGACACCCCGAAAAAGGAAATGAGGGTGTCTAAAGAAAGACGAAGGGAGTATAGTTAGGATTGTATAAGACTAGAGTTGGCAATCGATCAGATGGGTTTCAGGTCGGGTACATGCAAGTACAATCATATCAGGTTCGGGTCTTGTCCGATCCATCCGAAGGTGGTCAACATCAAATTTCAGGTCGGGCCGATTTTGGTTCGTGCCGCGTTTTGTTGGGTAAATTTTATGCCGAGTCGGAACTTTTTTCAAGTCGGATTATAATCGGGTCTAGTTACTAAATGTTATTTATTCGCCTCACTTCAACTGTTGGTCAATATTGTTTTTGTTGTTGGGCTGAATTAGGTGAAGTTATGTAGTTAGAAATTAAAAAACCGTCAAAATACATAACAAGTTATTTTAGTTTGGATCATTATCAAGGTTAAATATTGTCGGGTTACCAAACGAGTCAAGTCATTATTGGGTCAAATTCGGGTTGCTCATGATGAAGTTGTGTCGGGTCTGGGGTCGGGTCAGGTCGAGTTCGTTTTATCACAATTTCGAGTCCAATTGAATCAAGATTGAAGGTCCGATTTGACATTTCGGGTCGCCTTTACTAACTCTACATAGAATCGTCTCTTTGTAAGGCCATGTGCGATTCAACTTATTAAATACTCCGTAGTGTTTTCAAATCATATCAGATTTATTCATATCAAATCAAATAAGATCAGTTCAAATCAAATCAAATCAAATCAAATCAGATTAGAATTATCCAAATAACAATCAATGAATCTAGTCTCATTCTAATTATTACTTCGTCTAAATGCAGTTGATTTATCAATACATTCAATTCAGATCAAATCAAATCAAATCAAGTTCATTCAAATTAATTCAAATCAAATGAGTAGAATTCAAATCGAAATAAATCACATAAAAAAAAATACAATCCAATCGCATATTGCTTAAGTTGGTTATTACTCGTATATGAGATACAACAAAGAGCAAGATGAGCCCTCCTCACCCCACCCCTCGATGTGGAGAGTCCCCACGATCACATGGCTAATCCTCAACCCTCTCACACACACTCCTCCTCTTGGCTGTTGGAGCTCTTGGCTCACTCCCCCAAATTCCCCCCAATCAAACATTTTCACAATTCACCCCCCGCCCCACCCCCCCCAAAAAAAAGGAAATTAGAAAAAAAAAAAGTGTTATAGTCAATCGTCATCTTACATTAAACAACAAAATTACACAAACTGCCCTTTCTCTGTCTGTCTGTCTCTCATTCTCTCTCTCTTCCCTCCTTTTTTTTTTCATTTCATTCTCACTTTCTCTCTCCTCGCCTTCCCCCAATTCCTTTTCTTCTCTCTCTCTCTCTATCTCCACCTCCAACAAAAATCCCTCTTTATTCCTCCCTCCTATACTCATGACGGTATGTTTGATTTCCCTTAATTATTTCAATTATTTCATTTATTTTAATTAATTTAATTCATGTTGTTTGTTGTTATAACCCTAGATTTCATCTCAATTTTATCTGATTTCAATTGATCCGTGTTTTAATTTTCTGGGTTAATTGTATTCTAATATTTCATTTCTGGGTTTGATTCGATTTCTGGGTTATTAATTATATTATTTCTCAATTGTGCTGATTATTGATTGTTGATTACGTTTTGTTTTGATTGATTGAATATTGATGTGTTGAGATTTTGATTTTTATTGGGTAGAGGGTGATGGTTTTAAGCCTTATAGGTGGAATTCGAATGACCCGTATTTGTTACGTGTTTTAATTGGGCGATTTCGTTGTGGTTGTCCCCTCTTTTGAGGGATTGGAGTGGTTATCTTTAGGGAATTCCGTGGTTTGATGAATTTTTTTGGATATGTATAATTGGTTGAGAATTTGGGAGCTCGTTGCGTAAGCTGTCATACTTTTGAGTGTGACTTTAGGTGATGAGGAAGATTGTAGCTTTTTAGGCTGACCAAAGGTGTTGATTACGAATTTGTGTCTCTGTAGACGTATGTTTGGAACTTGGGTGCTGTTTTGAGGTTGTTATGCTTGCGGTTACGTGTCTTGTTAGTGGAAGATTTTGCTTGGTCGTTTAGGAGGTAGTTTTGCAAGATTCAAGGGATTGGATTGATAGACGCAGGTATGTTATGTTGTGATCAACTCTGAACTAATGATACATGAGTTTGGCTGACTTTTTGGAGCCGTTGCCTAAAAAAAGTTCTCTGAAGTGTGGCCATTCAGTTTTTAAGATATGAAAGTGGTCTTCTGCATCTGTTATTTTCTTGAAATTCTTACCTCAATCATTTTGGTTTAACTAACTAACACAAGATGTTAGGATATAAGATGCCTAAGTTTGTGGTCATATGATCAATATTTTTTGCGGCAGATCTAGAGACCACTCATACTAATGTGAGCTGTTAGTGGTGGATGATCCTAGGCAACCTTAATATTGACTAACCACATGGGCTTTCTTTTTCCTCTAAATTTTGTATATGAACGTGCCAACTGAATTTTCATATTCCTGTATTCACATCTTTTGAGTTAGTGGTGGTGCTAAAGCAGACCTGGATAATTGGTGACCAGGATTAAGAATACATGTTAAGGTAGAGTTTCTTTGATAAGAGAATTGGTAAGAGGGATAACCCGGATGTTGCAAATCTGCGGAGCTTAGTTTTCAGGTATCTAATGGCAAGGTAGCAGCTAGCTTGCTGGTTAGGAACAAAGGAATTTTGCAGAGTGATAAGATTGCTCAGTTTGTGTTCTTTTGGCCGTATGAAAGTATTGGTTAAAAGGTGTTGTACGGGTGTGTTGTCAAAGTTTAGGGAACAAAGGGAATTTCTGAGAGGATCTTTGAAGTTACTATGCTTGATGTTGCTCACACTCTTTGATCGCTTGCTTATCCGAAAGTATTATCCATGTGGTTCATTAAATCATGGCTAAAAGGTCTTGTATCAGAATGGGGAATATTTGATGCCACCTGTCTCCGTTGGACACAACATATGCCTAATTATCTTACTCTATAGCCTGAACGTTGAGGTTCTGGGATCATTTTGACTAGTTTTTAAATAGAATTACTTTCTATTTTCTTGGTTGATTGACTGCTGCTGGTAGCTATCCTTTCAAATCTTTTGTCTTGCGCTGAAAGTCAAGGTCCTCTTACTGAATGGGACTATTGAAGTCAACCATGAATCCATAACTACTCTAATACTATGGTGGGTAGTGTTCATGATTGTGAAGACAACTGTCTCTCTGTGGTTCCTTTTTTTTTTCACTTCTCCATCATTCGTTTGATGGAAATGTTTTTGGAAGAAAGCAAAACACAAATGTCCCGTTGCTATTTTATATTTCCAACGGCGGATCTTTGCCTGTTATTTCATTTGATTGATTTATCAAACACAGTTCATAAAAGCTACTAGTAGCAGATATATAGGTCTGTCTCCGCTGTTACTTTCCATGTTTTGATAGCTGTATACAGTGAAGATATTTTCTAGTACCAACCTTGGTATTTTCTGGGTTCAACCTGGCAGAGCAGTATTTTTCCTTGCCCTTTTCTTATCATACCTCTTATCCGCAATCCCTTCTTTAAATAATTTATTCCTTTCTGTGCTTTTAAAGTATTTACTTATGCTCCTTTAAGGTTTCTATGGGACAATTAATTTTTCTGATTCTGCTTCTCTGTCAGTTACCAGTTTAGTTGACCCCTATCCTTTATTTTACCATTACAAGCTGTTATCTTTGGTGTGAGGAAGAGTTGGGCGATTTAATTATGCAACTGTATTTCGTAGCCATGCCATGATGGAAGCTAGACAGCTTCATGGATAGTGTGACTTTGTGTGTTTACATATGCGACATACATTATTTTTGTTGATGCTGATGTAACTTGTGTAGAATTTCATACATATATGCAAAAGGATTGTTTCATTGGGATATTATATATGGATTGGCAGGGAGTGGTGTGAAATGAGTATGGGGTGGATGCCTGAATGGTATATTTGTTTCTGATGTGGCATGTTGTGTAAGTTATCGGCTTTAACAATCTACTTCGTGCTCCTTAAGATTTGTTATGATCGCTTATTAGACGTCGTTTCTTATTTCCTTCTTTTGCATCTTGGCCCGTTAATTGGGTTTGCGGATTTTGACATTTGCAAGAAGGTTTTGACACCACTTGTTGGTCTTTGTCCAGGACAAGGGAAGGCCATTGCCCAAGTTTGGTGAGTGGGATGTCAATGACCCTGCTTCAGCAGAGGGATTCACTGTGATATTTAATAAAGCCAGGGATGAAAAGAAAACAGGTGGAAAACCAGACTCCCCTGGAAAAAGCCAGCCTAATTCTAAGCCTGGAATGGAGCCCACCAGATCTCAGCCTGTAAGTTATTTGAATCTTTAACACTTGGTCATCTGGGGTGTGCTGTTGGTTTTCTAAAAGATATGTGAAGCTATTTAATCAAAGTTCATTGAAGTTAATAGAGTGTGGTGGTTTTTGTAATAGAGTGTTCACTAAAGTTCTTTGATCTAGCTCTGTGCACGAGTTAATTTTGCATTTTCCTTCCCTCGTTTTCTGCCTTTTGAGACATTTGTGGTCTCGTGGGCCTTTGTGATCTTTGATCCTGTGTATGGTCGGATAATCATTGTTCACTCTTGTTTGATGGATATTTTTCTTTAGAAGGTTTATCAGCGATTACAGATTAGTTTTTTTGTTCCTGTAACCACAATGTGTCTTATATTACCTTAAAGAGATGGCGTCATGCATACATGACAGCACTAAATCCTAAGTACAGATTTTTGATCTCATAATGCGGACTATAATTAGGTTCCCACTTTGTTGATTTTGCAGAAAAAGTGGCTATGCTGCGTACAAGCCCCAGATGTACACTCTTGATGAGATTGTTTCTTGTATGAACCGATCATAGGGGGCTGTTTGGCTGAGTGCCGACCCCAACACATTTCTCCCTGAGATAAGATGTAAGAAGTTGTTATAGGTGCCGCCTGGAACGACATTTTTTTTTCCTCTCTGTGCTGTTGGAATGAGTTGGTGTGGGCAAATGAAAAATGAATGAACACTTATATTGTATTTATATGTACTGAATTGTGTGGGTCATTATTAAAAAAACAGGAAGTTTATTTCTTCTCTCCATTTCTTGTGCTTTTGATTTGTAAAGCTTCTCTTTGTCATATAACCTTTAACTTATGTATTCAATGGAGTGACTTGGTTTTCGGTGTATGATCTTGTCTCAGTGTTTGCCTTTGACGACTGCCTGCTTCTGCCAAACAAGTACTCCGTGTATTCATTTCTGGCAAACTTTTACGCTCTATTTTCGGACGTTCAATTCTTGCCCAATAGATACGGTTTGGCTTGTGCAATGGGGACGGGGACACTTTATCAGCCCGTGCCCCGTCACGCTCTTATGAGCCAAACAGGGCATGGTCTAACAGAATTAGAGAACGTCAACGACTCAACAATAAGAACCAATGGTGCCAAATTGGCTTCTAAAATCGTCGAACCTCGCCTACAAATGTTGATTAACGTCAACGCTCTAACCAATCAACTTTTTCTTACAAATCCACTAAACCGGCAATGAAGACTCCATATAAGTTGGGAACTATAGTTCACCTTTTCAAATACTCCCTCCATTTCATTCATTTCTTTACGTTGGGCTTAAATTCCCCTCATAAAACCCGGCCCAACGTAAAGAAATGATTGAAATGGAGGGAGTAGGTCAATAGAATCTAAACTTTTCATATTTTATTATCCATAAATTTAAGGCTGACTCAGGCAAAAATATACTCACTATATATTTGTGGATTATGTGTGCAGGTTTCAGTTCCATCTCGGTGTCTATGTTTGTACTTGTGTATTACTAATGTTTTGGTACATGAAGCAGCTAATGCTAGGGCTGAGCATCGGTTCAGGACCAGAACAAAAGCCAAGTTTTTTTGGACCGAGAACTAGATCAAATGCCGGTCCGGTTTGGTTGTCGGTCTGGACATAATTTTGCTCTCCCCTAGCTAACGCTGCGGGGGTCACTCCATAGACAAGTTGATTTCTTAACAACTAAGTCAACCTTAATATTCATCATAGATTACTAGTTTGAGTGCCTCCGTGATAATGTCATAAATTAGGGGGTTTTTTGCCAAACACCACCTTTTAAGTTATCGATTTTGACAGACACCGCCTTTTAAGTTAAAAATTCCCAAACACCACCTTTTAAGACCATTTCCTTTGACAAACACCACCAAAAAAAATTCCGG
>JBBYHQ010345496.1:0-12461 GCA_038382645.1 Spergularia azorica
GCCACTTCAGCAGCTACAGACACATTATATGGTTGCTTTGCTCTCCAGATATACTCGATAATGCTAGCAGGAAATGCCCCATATCCCACTCTTAGGCCAGCTAAACCTGTTTGACCACGCAATGCTCTATGAGACGCACAACGTTCATTTGTAAAAGATCACTGCAAAGAGAACTAATACGGAGTATAGTTTTGCAATAATGTACAAAAGCAAATTGAATATGCAGTATGCATTTTTCGGTGTAACATGCTTCTTCTTTGAAATCACAGATTACAGACAATCAATACGAGAGCGTAAGGAGGAACTCGAAGATAAACTTTGTACAGGCAACGTCGTTAACAGAAAATATGGATGGAAAGTTTGCCACAGAACGCTATTTCATAGTGGCAGTGTTGTTTTTACTTCTATTCAAGTATAATTTTGTATTGGACTTTAAATTTACTAATTATCATTAGCAACAATGCGCACTGCACAGCAACAGGTACAAGGAAAAGCAACAAGTACATTCATTTTCTATCCTAATTCCTAAGTAATAAATTTAGAAAGAGTACCGGCTCTTTTGCTAAAGGTTCGAAGAACAATTAGATTCTCATATTGCTTAACCCATTTCATTCGCGATTCTAGCCCTGAAAATTCAACATATGCTTCATCCAGAACCACCAGTATCGGAAGCTTAAGAATCTTTAACAATACCTCATCACTGATTATACTGCAACAAATATACAAAACAAGTACTTAATTAATATAGTGCATACAAATCTGTTTGAGGCCAATGTACATAGGTAAGTAGCAGAACAATTTTCAACTTTTCAAGCATGGAAGGCATTTATGGATTTGCATGTGGGGAAATAATAGTGACTCCTATAACGCTAGAGAAATGTAAGCAGAATTAATAACCATTGTCTTTTGAAGATCAAAAACAACTAGATTGCTTACAAGGTCTAAAACTCTAGAAAACAGCTATATGAGGCTACCCAGTACTACTAACTAAGTACTAATCAACAAGTGTAATACATGTTAAAGCACACTCGGGCCTGGGCCGCACCCGCACGGAGGAGAGAGAGTCCACGTCATAAACGCAAGGAGGTTCCATCCTAAAACCAATTGGCTATAGGTGGAGTAACTCATTAGTTTATAAACATATCAACTCTCTCCTCTTTTTCCAATGTGGGACACTCACAGGTGGAGCTCACTTTAACAATACAATGTTCATAGTTGCACCAAAATGATAAAGATTAGGGACATGATTTCCAATCTCGATCATCAAAATTTTACAGCAACCAATGCAAACCATGTTTTTTTGCAAGTTGCTGCCCAGGGATTTGGGAACTGGGGAGGATAACGTCGCAGAAACTACCCCCAATCAAAATTGTTGCTGAAGTGTCAAGAAACACCCCAACTCAAGCATTTGTATTACAACGGTACAATATTCAACAATAACGCCGCATCAACAAATTAGCAGGGGGAGGGGGGGGGGGGAATCCGAATGCAGGTACCATTAGCACTCACCTTCCATCTGGATTGTTTGGGGAAGTAAGAAATATGCACTTTGGCTTCTCTAATTCAATGATCTCTGTAATTCGTTCTACATTCAGGCTAAAATCAGCGTTCCTTGGAACTGCAAAGTAAAGAGTAACTTAGTACACTCATCAACTTCATACATTTATACTCACCCTTTAAAACTTGATATAAACTATAAAGTCAGGCATCGACCAAAATTTTATACTCACCCTTTAGGACCGCTGCTCCATTTACGTTTGCATCAAATTCATACATTGTAAATGTTGGTGGGCAGTCAACTATTTTGTCACCAGGTTCCAGTACACAACTGAACTACAAGATCATTTAAAATCAGTGATAAGACACGTAGAAGCTGCCAGGAAAAACAAAAAGTGTGTTTAAAACTTAAAAGATGGCTTTTGCTAAAAAGAAATTGTCATCAGGGCCAGAGTTATGATCTCTAACCGCATAATCAAATCAATGAGCTCATCAGCACCACACCCAGCAAGAATATACTCAGCCTCAAGACCTGAATCTTCAGCGAGGGCAGCACGTAATCTACGAGTTTCTGGGTCAGGATAGATGTAAGGAAATTTCATGTTCCCTAGAGCTTCGAAAACCTAAAAACAATCTAAATTGTGGTTAAGAACAATAAATTAAATACTTTATTACAAATTTGAAAGAACAAGCTGCAGACAGCCAGCAATATTAGTCATAACCTAAGTTCACATCACTTGCCTCTGGAGGTGGACCATATGGGTTCTCATTTGCATCCAATTTGACGATGTCTTCAGGTTTTCTACCAAGCCGAGTTGACAAAACCTATCATAAGTCCATAACAAAGCATAATCAGGAAGAGGGCAAAAATCTACTCTGAACCAACAATGCTCCTGTCCTATGAACGACGAAAAAAGATAGAAACTTTCCATAAGTTAAACTTCAGTAAGAACATTTCACATAATTCTTGACCATATAAGAACAATCTAACACTCAACCCCCCCCCCCCACCCCAACCCCTTTGAACTCAGCAATATACCCCGACAATGAGTCACAAACGCAACCCACAAACCGGCAGCAGCCATATCCTATATTTACTCAGCACTCCAGCTTCACTAGGGAAAAAGGTGGAAAATTTTATAAGTTTCCACTACCTAAACTTCATGTAGCAACTCCACACAACTCAACATATACCCACGCAACGAGCCGCAACCAAAGAATCATCACAACAACAGCTTCTAACTCATCAACTCCTTATTCAAAATAAAAATCTCATCAACTAAGCAAGCAGAGTAAAATTGCTTTAAAAGGCATCAATTCAAAGCAAAAAAAAAAAAAATCACCAAACACAAACAATTTACCACGCATCAATTCAAAGCTAAAAAAGCAATCACCAAACAAAACCAATTTACCACAAAAAGGCACCAATCTAAAGCAAGAAACCAATAATCAAACACAACTACGATTCGAATCGAAACTCGAAAACTAATTAAATTACCTCAAAGGGCAAAATGGGTTGGTAAGGTGACAATTTCCTGAGATGAGGTCTGATAAAAGAATCCCCAGAAACTTTCTGCTCACTCAATTCTTTAACAGGCAATGTAGAGGCCATAGCAACAACCCTTGTTTGATTAACCTCTAATAAACAACTGGGTTTACCAATACTTGTCTTAATCATACTTAATGAAGAAGAAACAGTATTGCACAAATTAATCACACCCATTTAAACCTGCATATAATTCCCAATTAACTAATTCAAATTCTAAACATAAATTTCATTGTTATTATCATTAAAAAAAGGGTTTAATTAATCTAACTTGATCATACTAGAGAAAGAGAGATAACATACCTGATACCTGAGTTTGGATTGAGAGGATGAGAAATGAAACCCTAAACCCTGAAGAGTGAAGAAGAAGCTTTGCCTATTTTACAGACTCCCGACAGTAGAAAAATATTCTGTAGTGTACACGAGTAACACGACAGTTACAACTTACAAGAGTAAAGTGAATAAAGATGCGATTTTTATCTTTGGTTGGTGTGAGGGATAATGCGGGCATCACATTTTGTTAGACGAGTAATTTGGTGTTTCGATTTTTAGAAAGGTTAACCATTGTCGAGACTCGAGAGATATATTTTATATTTGCTCGTTAAATTGTCTTCGATTCCTAGAGAAAAATTACTTAAAACCGACGACGACGGGATACTACTTTTCCTTACTTAAGGAACAGTTACCGGCCCTTCATCTATTGCGGCCGTTGCGCAGGAATAGACAAGAAAGACACTGTGTGCTCCTTGTGCCTTACGATTTATTCGATAGGATGGGGTTCGTTCATAGAGTACTTTTCAATTAAGTAGGACCAATTTAAGTAGCTCATCCAAAAGGGGGACTTTTGCAAGTGAAATTATTAGCTTGTCAAGGATCTTATGATTGATTAAAGCAAGTCTTGAAGATTAATGAGGATTAGAAAATTGATCGCCGTGATGTTTAGAAAATAAGGGTCATCGAAATTAATTATGCGTGTCATTCGAGTGTCATGATGATGAAATCACACGACTCATCGATTGCTTAATGAAACTATTTGTGCTAGGTGTTACTTTTGCCATTTTGCATCCCATTCACAAATCACAATCTTAGATTAAAGTTGCTAGTCATTGGAACAATAGTGGTGAGTGGTAACGAGTCGATTCTGTAGTGTCATCTTACCTCTCTTGACGGACCAAAACATCCAAAACGAAAAAGAAAAAAATACAAAATTCAACTAATGATTATGATCACAATTTAACAAAGTGTATGTATGACGATTATGAATGTATAATACAACTATGTCTAATTGTCTATGTGTATATGAGAGAAGATAATAACACAAAAATGTACATGATTCATGATCAATCACCTTAGCTTGGATGTTTATTTGCGGATTGTTGAGATTGTTGAAGAGCAAAAAACTTTCTAAGAATCTTCATGAGCACGACTATACTTGGTTTCTTATGACTCTTCACCACATTTCCTACACCACCTTTGATATTACTATTATGAACACTATTACTATTATTACTACTCTTTACCAACTTGAAAGATGTAGGAACACATCCGAATTCCAACATTTGATGGTTACTTCTCTTGGAAAAATTATGCAACTCGATCATTTTCGAACTTGTTTCCATTCGATTTTTGCTCGATTCTTCGTTCAAATCTTCCCATAACATGTCCATCTTCTCCTCTTGCTCATCATCTTCATCATTTTCCTTCATTTTCGACCTCTTTAACAAACAACTTCCTTCTAAAAATGAGCAACTCCTTCTTGGACTAATAAGGTTGCCATAATTCTCTAGTACACTCCTAGGGAAATCATCATGATACCCTTTTCTTGTTGCGTTACCGTAGGATGGTGTAGGAGACGCCGTAGGCGAAAGCTGCCACAGTGGAGGAGAATCTGTAGGACTGTATTTTGGATCAGATATTGGAAAGGAGAATTCATCTATTTCCATGAAATTTTTTGCTTGGTGATCAAGGTTTTTTCTTTGGTAGGTTACAAAGGTTATTGTTTACATATGGTTTTGGTATAATTTGGTTTGTGTGTGTTAGTAGTTGAACAACTACCTAGGCTCAAATGGGTTTGCGCTTGTTTAGCTAAATTTGGTGAATGTGGAGGACCTACAATACTCTGAAAAGCAATGAGTGTGAGAAAGAAAGAATTCTGGTAGTCTATAGTCTATGCCTTTTCCTTGAGGCCAATACTCCCTCTTTTCTCATTCGAATTACTGACGTTTATATTTGAATATACAAGAGGATTATACACCACATATCAACAATATTAGCAATGAGGTTGTATAACAACATCTCCACAAAAATATACGGCATGCACTTAATAAGATTGTACTCGAGTCAATGCTTTCTAGTTGTTTGAGTGTGTTGATTTTCATGCCTACAGGTCCATTAGTCAATAGTGCTTTTAAAAGTCATGACTCATTACTCACGAGTCAATCACTTATGACCCACTTTTTATATTTTTTTCTTTTTAGATTTATAATTACTTGTCGATAGAGGTCACAAACTAGACTACGGGAGACTTAATATATCCAATACCTCGATCTTCGTACTTTCGTATACGAGTAGTAGGTTGTCGTATGAATGAGTGATCCTATATTCCTATGCTTACATGAAGATCGATAACACCTGAGAACTTGCTAACATTTCCGTCACGCATCGGTCAGAAAATGAAGTGCTTACAAGATCATTTGACACGAGACGAATAATGTACATGAATATTTCTGTGCAAAGATCATTCAGTGGGACTAATAAAAAAAAAAAAAACAGAAATCGCTTCGCCAACTTACTTTCCCGGAAGAGAAAGCAATCTTGATGCTGATACTGACAGGGTGACAGGAGTCCTATAGAGCTTCGGACTCAAGTATGGACACCGAGCAATTCCTCGAAAAGACGCTTGTGCGTGAGTTAACATATGTTAGGGAGGAAACAACTGAATGGGCAAGTAGAAGGGTGGTGAAGAAAATAATGAATACAATGAAGGATACATGATCTGTATCTTTACACAAACAGAGAAGCCTAAATTGAACACAGAACTATCTCGCTTGTATATCTACAACATTTCTATCAAACCTCTGAAAACCATGACGAGGTTTCTTATAAGTGGCTTGAAAGTTTCACCACATTGTATCGACATAGTGTCATGAGGACGCGGTGTGTGCATCAGACGATCAGCGTGCACTATCAATTCTGAACCCTGTTCTTCTGCAGTCGATATTTTCAGCCAAAAATTCAAGAGCTCATCCACTATGTGCCAAGTGCCAACCCTTTTCTCTGGAAGCCCAAACCTGAAGGGCTACGATGACCTGGCTAATTCTTGACTCTTGAGAGGCACGTTCTCAGGGTCAAACGCCTCGGAGTTCAAATGCTTAGAGCTTCGTGATGACAATGAGATTGAAGAACCTGAAGAATAAAGTATGAGCAGATGAGAATACATATTACTAGGGAATCAGATTAAACGGATCATTGCCAAAGAACAGAAGCATACTGTCAGTCATGTCTTTCGTCTTATGAAGAAGAAATGTTCCGGCTAAGATGGTTACAAACCCACACATCTCTGTAACAATTTGGCTGCCGTTCTGCCCAGCCCAATCCTGCATGACCAAGAGAGATTCAACACTACGTCAGAATTCAAGCATCCAAAAGAATGAAAGAATGCAAGAATAATCTCTCAAAGAGTGCGGGAAGTGACAAAGAAAGAAGAGGGGCCACAGACAAGTTGACCAATAGATCTCATTCTCCATGCAAAAGGCATAAATAGAAGTGGCATATACAGATATAACTGCTAGGGTCCGGAAGGAACTCTGTTATCACCTTAATCATCAACAAAAACTCGAAAAGGTTCCAAAGCTAAAGTCCTAGTCTCAAGGCACTTGGCTCTTGTTTTACAAAGTGCTGCTTTGGTCGGCTTGGTTCATTTAAAAATTCTAGTCCTAACTACTAGGGTGAAAAACCGCAAGCCAAGTTAAAATCATCTAGTTCTGGCAAACTAAGATTATATATATACTCTTGTTAACACTCTCCTCCATCAATGAAACTATTAAGTCGAGGATCAAATACTAGGAATATAAAGCAGTGGATCCCAAGCTCCCTCTCCCAGGTCTGATTGCCTAAACCTCCCAAAAGGAAGAAGGAAATGTCATCTGAGGTACGCAATGCTAACTTATAGAGCCAGAGAGCTTTAAACAGGATGAAGTTTTTTGGTTTGTGGAGGCTCAAACCGAATAATGATTTAGCACAACGTTCTCTACTATCAAATTGCACCTAATAAAAGCACAGCTTAAGCAGATAGCACAATTTTTAAACCGATTGATCGTCGGGTTGATCCCTGGATCAAATCCACAGGCTCTCAATAGAGCATCACATATAAGGGCTTAACCCCCCCCCCCCTCTCCAGAAAAAGAAGCATCCTACTACTTTCCAGCACTATCACAAATCAATGTATAGTACAACTCCCTCACTTTATCACATATTTCGAAGGGGAATGGAACTCACTAACAGCTCATACACAGGCTAAAAGCGTATACTTTGAACATAGATAACACTTCCTAGATTGTATTTTAAATAAGCATGCTACCGACATTTGACATTTTCACACCACTTAAACAACTCAAAAAGATAAAAAAAAAAGGTTAGAAAACGGTATCATATTAGTACATGAAAGAAAAGAAAACGTTTCAATTTTTTACTTGCAGTCTGAAAGATGCAGTAGAGGTGGTAAACCAGGATAAGTGTTGCAACTTACAAATAACTTATTTTACTTTCTGAACAACTTTTCTTTTATGAAATAGACGTACTAAGCCACCATCATATGAAGTATTCAAACTAGAAGTCTCAAGCGGCACAAAAATTTTGATGGATAGAAAACACAAGCATACTTTCCCGACCCTTATGTATCTAGTTGCTATATCAAAGGATTGAAAGTTCTTCCTTCTGTAATCAACCATGTCATAGTTACACTGAGAAGATTACATGGAGTGCACCTATTCTGCTAAAACATGGGCTAAGTGTGTTTCTGAACTAAATCTATTATTACCCCAGCCAATACCTAGAAGCATCTGTGAACATTACCTTGAACATAATTACACTAGCCAGGATGGTAAACGATGTAAACATCACGTAATATATCGGTGACACCACGGCTGTGTTGAAAGTATCAAGTGCCTGCACACAAAAGACAAAACCATTTACTTCTTAGAGCCAGGTCATAAGATAAATCAATAGAGCTAACATAATAAGTACAAAATAATAAAAATAAATAAAAAATTTGGAAAAGAGACTCTATTAATCAACAGGCTTTTTCTTTATGTGACATCCTGAGCCGTACTACACAGTTTGCCAATTGCCCACCCCAACCCCACTGTCTAAAGCACGATTTGGTAGGGAAGCTGGTATTCAAAATTCGTTTTGCTAACAATTCTAATGCACTCCATTCCAAAATTTGTTTCCAAGAGCATATCATAAATGATGTGACAATGATTTGGTCAGTTTTAGGACGAAAATACGTTGTTGGCGATTGCAACGTATGGAACATGTGTCCAATCGTTCAAAGCAATCCGCAATTAATCTCCACTGCTGATGATAGATGACAGTTGTCTGCATGCACCATCAATGGAGTCCATTAACCTAGCTCCCCCACCTCCCAAAAAGAAGAAAGCCGGAGGAAGGGCTCACTGCTCACACTCACACCGTGAGTAATGGCATATAATAGTTTGAATTAAGAGTCAAGAATTATGATGCATGCTACTCTCTAAGGTCCAAGAGACCCACAACTCCGATACTGCCAAGTTGATCAAGATCCAGAAATATTTAGCTAGCTGCTGGATAAGTATCAGACTATCAGTGACGCAGGCTTACATAAAAGAGATGCAGCTTACCTTATTTAGATAATTTATTTGAGTCAGAATGCAAGATCCCACAAAAATTGCAAATCCCCATGTTTGGGGGTATACCAATTGATTTATACCAGAGAATGTCAGCTTCAAAGCAATTCCAAGAGCTTTAACACCCATTACCTATTGCCCAAAAAAGAGAGAACTTGTTACAAAATTGTTATAGCATTTAATGGGTAAGAAAACCAACAAATGCAGTTTGTAGCCTACATACCGACAAAGATCCCACAAGCGAGCAAATTCCAATGTAAACCATCACATGTGTCTGCCCATAGTGTGGGACAAAACGTACGATGAGAATAGATGTTACTATCAGCACTAGAAGTGCATAGAGAATGAACCCTGCCAAAGACAAGATACTTTCATCAAGCAAGGAAAACACTCAGAAGCCCTACATAGATACAGCCAATGAATATGCCAAGGACAGTCCTAGTTTATGACCAATAGTTATGTATAAGTACAAGGAACAAACCTGGTT
Source organism: Spergularia azorica (assembly GCA_038382645.1). NCBI lineage: Eukaryota > Viridiplantae > Streptophyta > Magnoliopsida > Caryophyllales > Caryophyllaceae > Spergularia > Spergularia azorica. The sequence goes on from JBBYHQ010345496.1 coordinate 9,416, forward strand.
CCGTGGCAAGATCCCATACTTCAGCTACAGATTCAATTTGGCGCTCTTGAGGTGCATGTAGAACAATTGTTATCGAGCCCACGACACACAATATACAGCCAAGAACCCCAAAAATATGCAGCCTTTCTCTCAAAATTATATGAGCAAGGGTCGCACTGAAGTAAAAACAAAAAAACACTTCAATCATCTAAAAACAATAGGAAAAATCAAAATGAACAAAGCAAAATAGATTTTAATCAGAATACTTTTTATTGGATACAGAATACTTGCCTAATGATGATACTAACTGCACCAAGAGGTGTTACCAAAATAGCTGGTGCAAAAGCATATGCGGCAAAATTAGCTATTTCGCCGACAAACACTGCACAAAAATACATATCTATTAGGCATCGAAAAAAACAAGTTAAAAAACCACGCATCTTTTTAACAGGACTTCCTCAAATAACCACAGCAGAGAAATGGAATGTAAGACAAAAACAAACAGGAAACAGTGCAACATCATCTCAGAAATCCCATTAAGGGGAAAAAAATAGGGATCATCTCCTACAACCTCTCTGCCATATCAGAAAATCCACAAGGAAGTTCTTTCATCTGAAGCATTATGAACAGGTATTTATTAAAAGAAAAAGAATACCGTACTTGATTGCAACAACATTAACAGACCAGCTGCAACTTTGAGCTAATACTGAGTACTGACCAGATAAACATCTAAGAACAAATAAAGCCGGACACCAGATGTACTTATACATGTAACAGCCTCTACGTCACCAAATAGGAATCATTGCAATGCAGCTTTTGTAATAGCTATTTTAGTCAGGCTTACAATTTTATATCTTTGAAAATCTACATCAAGTTACCAAAAAGGTATAATCTGGGAGAAGAGAGAGCTAAAATGAGATGATATACAGTCATACAATGTAGCCACTAAGCTCACCAAAAGATTATAATGAACTCACTTGTAATCATGCCAATCCACCAAAGTGGTTCGTATAGATATGAGTAAACTCCGGAACCTGCATTCACGTTTAAGATATCAGGACAGTTTTGATTGCTAAAAAGGCATCACTGTATCAGTAAAAATGGAACAACTACAACATCATACTACCATTTACTACAAAATCTGCAAGGAAACACACGCACACAGAGACACACAACATACAAGTGGAATGCTATTATACATGAATAGCAAGCAAGCAGTCTTTCCGCTATTGGCCAGCACTCACCAACTTCAACTCAATATCGTCTTTTCAAGTAAGAGCTAAGACACTAACAGAACTTGGACCACAGCCTTTTTTGCCAAAATCCCTCTTCTTGGTACATAGAAATCGCAGGGGACAGCCCGGAAAAGCAAATCCTTTGCATTAGATACATCTACAATAAGAGTAAGAAATGCAGCAATCACCTATGTCTAACAACGAAACCACGATTTACACCCCATGTACACACATCCAATCCGTAACAAAATCAACCTTGCCTTTTCATCCTCAAAAAATGCCAGCTTCCCTAGAAATTGCACCCAATAAAAGTTCATCCACCCCATAACAGAACATAACTAGCTTCCCTAACCCTCAACACAAGGCCAGCTTTCCTCGTATAGTATACCAATGTCGGTTCGATTTTCCCTTAATTAACTCTTACCCCAACTTTACCAACCAATTCATGGTCCTACATTCCTACTTACCCTACCAAATTCTGAGAATTCCTGCAAAATCTAAGATTTCACCTGAAATCCTGACATTCTATAAAAGACAAATAATCCCAATCTTCCACAAACTACACATTATTACACCAAACCCTAATCAAATAAATGGACAGAAAAAACTTCACAGTCACTTTACTAAGATTATAATGTGCATAAAAGTAAATAAACTATATGATAAAACTATGATCAAATCAGAAAAATAAATACTACCTGCTCTAAACCCAGCAGAGCCAGCCTTCTTAAGCCCCTTTTTCTTGACGATGAAGTTAGCCCCAATGAAAAAACTAGAAGACAACGCCAAAACCAAACCCTTTATGTTGTCGGACGACATTCCATGGTAAGATCCCGAGTTATTATCACCTGAATCTTGCATAGCTCATACAATCTTCTTCTTGTTCTTGTCCCCCCAAAATTCAAAACCCAATAAAAATTAAAAAAGATTGCAACTTTCTTCACTTTGGTACCAAAACTCCAATTTCACAAGGTGGGTTTTTCCCAATAACCCACATTTTTTGCACTGTTTTATTCAATTTTTCCCCAATTTTTTGTAATAAAGAGTTGAAATTCAAGAAATTGGGAGTAATATTAATTAATTTTAGTATAAAAGGTGTGAATGAGTGATCTTTGAAATGATAAGATTGAAGATCTGATGAATAATGACAATACACCGACAAATATGACAGCAGAATCGCAAAAAGATGTCACAGACAGATACTAGTAGAGTACCATTTTTTTAATTTTTTTAAATTTTGACAAGTTTTTTCCCCCAATTTTAATTTTGAAAATTATTATTACAGGAAGAAAGACAGAGAAGAGGGCAAAAGGGTTTTCGGTGGTTGAATTTTTTTTGTGTATGAGTGTGTGTGGGAGAATATGATCTTTCGGGATCAGGGTTCAGTAGTTTTAGTGTGTTTTCTGAATTTTTTAATATAGATTGTCCGGAAATTCCAATTTCGATGTTTTAATTCTCGTTTTTTCTAGGTGTAAAGGCATTTTTTTGACAAAAATATCTTCATCTATATATCGAGTAATCTATTTTCTTGTTTGAATCCATTTTCGTTTCGGAAAAAAATGTTCTTTACATCTGTCTGTCGGAATCTTTATTGAGGGGAGAAAAATATAATCCAGACATTTCGATTCCTTTCATATACATTCCCTAAAAAAAAAACCCAAGGTGCGACGCAAAACAATAGGTTGAATCATGAATGGACTAATTAAAAAGTCGTTGTATTAGTAAAGATTGTGCTAATTTCGAAGTGTTACAATCTACTCCCTCCGTCCCCCTTTAAACACCCCATACCCAAAATACCCCTGTGTTGAGGAGGGTGTACACGCTAATCAGTT
>JBBYHQ010345522.1:0-12460 GCA_038382645.1 Spergularia azorica
TCGTCTGTACCAGTTGGTACTGGTGGAACAACTCAGGGGGAGACACAAGGTCGAACTGAAGTTGGGTCCAGTTCAAAAGAACCTGTTGTTGTTGAAGAGATTGATTGGAAAGCTATTACTGAGTATTATGAGAAAAAGAGGAGAGATTCTGAAGCTGCTGCTGCTGGTACTTCTACTGCTCCACAATACCCTCCTGAAGGTATTGTTGAGGACTATTGGTCAGATATTGAAGAATTAGATGTTGAGAAAGAAGCTGAGGAAGAGTTAGAGGAAGGAGAGTTTATTCCTGAAGATGCGTCAGATGTTGAAGAGGCTGAGTTAGTTGGTGAAGATTCTGATGAAGGCATTGATTATGTTATTCAGAATGCTCGTATGACTGCTCAGAAGATGGATAATGAACGAGTTGTTAGCTTGGAGTTGTATTTGAGTAATAATTCATGGAAGCAAGCTCCAACGGGTACTTCTAGTTCAAGAGTTCCGCGTTCGGTATCTGATACATGGTTCAGAAGGATTCCTGACAAGATTGAGATTGCATTCAAGAAAGACAATCGGGTGTCGGGATCTGGAAATCTGAAAAGGGGAATAATAAGTTGGTTCTTTGACAGTGATTTGCAACTATTCGTGCTTAAGAGATTTGATGGGTTGCAGTATCTGGAGAAGAAGATCGATGCTTTGAATTCTATTCCTTTGTGTGAGCTTAAAGAGTTAGCAAGGAAGCCGCTGATTCGATATGGGGAAGAAGATCTGCATGCTGCCAATATGGCTTTACACTTGAGACGTGAAGTATTGAGGAAAGACTACAAGAAATTTGCACCAAATAACTAGGGTAAGTATAAGGAAAGCCAGACCAGAGTTGATCCTGTAACTGGAAGAAAGCGAGGTCGGGTGATATACAAACCTGTGAAGTGCAAGGAAGTAGTTCCCATGAAGATTCCATCTCAAATCGCGCTGGAAAAGTTAGATTGGTGGTATGTGGATGACAAGACAGGAGAAGCCATTATGATGGATAGAAGAGACAATGAGCTTATGAGAGTCTATGATCCGATGCATCTTATTAATCTTCCAAGAGAACATTTGGAGATGCTAAATGATGTTGAGATTCTCAAGAATGGAGCTGATTGGATGGACGTGGCTGAAAAATATCAGAATGTAGTGGCTGTCTGTGTTCGTGAAGGTGTGCATGCTGGATGTGAATGGATGCGAGCTAATGCTTAGAGCTCAAGTTGATTTTTGAAGATTCTAGATGCTGCAGTCAAGGGGGAGTCTGTTAGTGCATGGTTTCTGTGACAACAGCATTCTAGAAGTCTTAGTCATTTTGATGTCGTCATTGTTTAGTTGTCTTTATCAATAATGTAATTAGGTTCAAACGAATCTGAAGTTTCAGATTCGGTTGAAACTAAAGTTGGGCCGGACCAAAAGTAATTGTGATTTAGTTTTGGTTGGCCCATGAGTCCAAGTATATAATCTCATTTAGGTTAGAAATGAGATTAAGGTTTTTAGTTTATTTGTTTCATTTCACATAGTTCTTTAGCAATAGGTTGTTGGTTGATTGTAAAACTGTTATAATCAATATACAACTGGTTTGTGTTAATCTCGCGTGTGTTTTAATCATTGTGATTGTCGTGATTGTGTGATTAACGGATTCCGCACGTTAATCATATTAGAACAGCCTTGTAGATCCTGAGATTGGGACTTACAAGTGGCATCAAAGCCATTTCGATTGGTGATATAGGTTCAAGGTTGTTTTTTCGACGTTTTCTTGTGATTAAAAACTGTTTTTCGCGAGTCCTATACGTTTTTTGCTTTAAAAACGTTTTAGATCTGTTAATTATTGTTCGTTTAGGGTTTCTGGAAGTTTTTAGTTGTTACTTCGACGTTGATCTCTTAAAAAATTAGGTTTTTGCTCGACATTTGTTAGTTTCGGTCGCGACAACCGAATCTACAGTGAACCGAATTCGGTTGTATTTTCGGTTCGGTCAAACACCTAATTTCGGTCAAACATTTTGTTTCGGTCAGCTGGTTTCGGTTCGGTCAAAATTTTACATTCGGTTCGGTCAAACCTTAATTTCGGTTCGGTTTACTGTTTCAATTCGAATTTAAAATTTTTTATTTTTCAAAGTTTTTCGTGTTAAGTGATAATGGCTCTTAGCAAAATGATTGCTTTGGAACATGAGGTAGGAAAGGCTACTTCACCACCGAAACTTCAAAGTATTGAGGACTTTCCAGATTACAAAAAACGATTCGAGTACTATGCTAGGTTTACCGATGTTCGAATGCTGATGTGCATCACTAGGGGATATACGGCTCCAACTGTTACTTTTGGAGATTCCAAGAAACCTACTGATTTTTCAGCTCTCGGAGATGAGGAACGTCGGATGTTTGAAGCTGAGAATAAGGCTTATGCTAGTATCACTATGGGATTGTCTCATGAAATCCTTCATACCTTTGAACAATATACCACAGCTAAGGAATTGTGGGATGCTTTACAGCGTCGGTTCGAAGGGGATTCTCAGGTGAAGAAGGGGAAGATTGATTTGCTCAGGGCACAGTTTTTGGTGTTCAAGTATATGGGTAATGAGACGATTGATGCTACTATTGATCGTTTTTATCACTTGATGTCCGAAATGAAGTACTTTGGGATTTCTCCGTCTGAAGCTGAGAAAAAGGAGAAATTGTTAGATGCTCTTCCGTCCCGTTGGGATTTGTATACTGTGATGATTGCCAAAGACTCTCAGTATTCTTCTTGGACCTTAGATGAGGTTATTTCAAATCTGAGAGCGTTTGATCTTGGCATGAAGAAAAGAGATACAAACTCGACCGTTGTTCAGGATCCGGAGATTTATCGTGCTAAGAAGTCTGGTTCAACTGGAACTAGTACTGGTACAACTGCTTTCTTCTCTGGTAATGTTGAGGATAAAGACTTGGTCATGGATTCTGAAGGAAATTGCTGCTATGTGGTTCCATCTGTGGAGAAAGTGCAGGCTAAGCCAACGGCTGTTGGTGGTTCTTCTACTACTATTGATGCTTATGCAACAATGCCTATGAGTAAGGGTTCAGCTGAGGAACACTTTAGTTTGCTGGCTGGGTTGGTAAAGTCATATGAAGGTCTTCTGTCTGGGAACTTTAATGATCCTACTGTGGCAGATGAAGATTATGATCAGATTGACCCGGATGACCTTGAAGAAATGGAATTGAAGTGGCAATTGGCTATGGTTGCCAGAAGGGCTAAACAGTTTATTCGACGAACAGGTAGAGACTTGACGAACGGACGTGCTGCTTTTGATAAGTCCAAGGTCAAGTGCTTCAATTGTCAGGGTTTAGGTCATTTTGCTCGTGAGTGTCAGAGACCTAAGAATAATCAGACTAATAATAACTTTAATAATAATCGTCCGAATTTTCAGAATAAAAGTACAGGTTCTCAGGGTGCTGGATATCAGGGGTCTGGATCGAATTCGAGGGCTCTTGTGGTTCAGCAACATGAAGGCTCTTATAATTGGGGAGCTGCTGATGTGCCTTCTCAGAACAAGCAAGCGTTTATGGCTGAGATTGTGGGGGAGGTGACTACTGAGACAGTTGATTCTGAGAGAGTGACTGAGTGGGGTGCTGAAGACTTGCATCCAGTGGAGTCCTCTGAAAAGGATGATGAATATAAAGACATGCCACCATTGGAAGAAGTGGGTACAGTTGATGATCACGATGCTGGGAAACCCTCTGATTCAGATCTGTTTACACTACAGATAGCTGAGAGTTTGGAGCTCGAGGAGGCAATTGCTTATGTAGCTGGTCTTCATGCTCCGGATCATCAAAAGGTACAGTTAAACTTTAATTTTGTGGCTGATATATGTGCTTTATATTTGAAACTATCTAAGAAGACTGAGGCTTTAGAAAAGTTCAATGGTGAGCTATCTTCGACACTTCAATTGTTTAATGAACTAAATGAAGAAAATGCTTTGTTAAAAGATAGAATTTTTGATTTTAAAGCAAAATTAAAGGCTGAGGAAAAAGAAAAGAAAATTCTAACTTTAAAGGTTAATGAGCAAGCTCAAATCATTGAGTTGGCTGAACAAACTTTTGAGAACAAAGCTAAAGAACTCACTGATGTGCAAAAGGAGTTAGCCACTGCTAATTCAACAATAGCTGAATTGAACCAAAGACTTGGCTCGTTTAAGAGTGCTCAAGCTGCTGTAAACAGCTTTTCTCCTACACCAAAGCCGGGTACACATGGTTTGGGTAAAGTTCCCCATCCACCAACTGGGAACTATTCGTTTTTAAAAACTGAAGCTATTGAAAACAGACCTAAAATTACTGAAAGGTCTGAAGCCTCGTCTAAGATAGTGGAGATCACTGAGCTCAAAGATACATCTGTGTCTCAAGGAGCTAAGACTGATGGACCTAAGCCAGATACGACTGTTAAGTCGGCTGAGGTTATTCAGTCAAGTGAGTCTCTTAAAGTTATTGATGCTGTTGAACCTACTAACGTGAAGCAGGTTGAAGCACAATCTGATAAGACGCCTGAGTTTAGTTTTACTACAACTAAGGCACAGGTAATGGAGACCAAAGAGCATGTGATGAGCCCCATTTTAAAAACTGAAAGACCTCAATTTAAAACTGTCACTTATTTTACCTTAAAAGGAAATAAGAAAGTGTTTTCGTGTGAGGAAATTAGTTTGGACAATGTCAATCCTGTTAAGGTTGACAAGGTTTGGGAAAGGGATGTTCCTGTTAATTCGAAATTAATTTCTTTAACCCCTCCATCAAAACTACCTCGAAAAGTACATTTTGCTGATGGAGTTTCGGATTCAACTGAAAACACACCCTCTGAGTGCTCATCACAAACTTCAAATGAAGTTGTTGACCAACCACCCAAAAAGAATGAGAAGCGATCTTGTTTTAAGTGTCATGAGAAAGGGCATTTGGCAAATAAATGTCCTAACAGGAAGGTGAGGCAATCAGAGTCTCCTGAAAGGACTCTAAAGGATTTTGTTAAACAGGGTGAATATGAAACTTCGGGAGGGAAGAATATTCAAGTGGGGCAGGGTAAAAATTTAAATCTTGGAATTTCAGCATCAAGCTCTGTTCAAACTCCCGTTAAACAAACGAGTACAGCTACAAAGAGTTCTGGTGACTCATCGTCACAAAGGCATCCTACGCCTAATAGAACTCGCACACCTGTGCGCAGTCGTACTCCAAGTCGTTCTCAACCTGTTAATACTACAAAATCCATTGATATGAGTAACAGATCTAAGTCACCGATGCCGGTAAGAAATGCAAATAAATTCAGTGACTCAAAACCTGTTCAAAACAAAGAGTACAGACCGAAAACGCCATCTCGTTCTGGGTCTCAAAATGAGAGACCCCAACCTTCTAAAAAGTCTTCTGCGGAAGCATCTGGTGTTCCTGATTTGAGCAAAGGATGTTTCCGTGAGCTTACTTATATGGAGGATGGCAAGCCCAAGACCTTTAAGGCTTGGGTTCCCCTTGACAATTAATTTTGTTCTGTTGTGCAGGAACAGCTGCTGAAGGCTATTTATCAATGGTATATGGACAGCGGTTGTTCAAGGCACATGACGGGGGTGAGGGAGATTCTGTACAATTTTGTAAAGTTGAAAGGTGGGCATGTAAGTTTTGCCGGTGGTAAAGGTGGTGACATCACTGGTCTAGGTGATGTTACAAATGGTAAAATTACTCTGGAGAAGGTCAACTATGTTGAACAACTCGAGCACAATTTGATGAGTGTGTCTCAGATTTGTGATAAGGGTAATTCCGTTCATTTCACTGATAAAGAAGCATTAGTGCTGAAGCCGGGTTTTGTTGTTCCGGATGAGTGGGTAGTAATGCGGGCACCGAGGAAGAAAGACACTTACATCATGGATATGAGTGTTGATAATTCAACCCAGGAGCCAACTTGCTTATTATCCAAGGCAAATGATTCAGATTCACTGTTATGGCATAGGAAGATGGCACATCTGCACTGGCGAAAGATGAACTTTGTTATAAGTAATGATCTTGTGCGTGGTGTTCCAAAGAAGAAGTTTGGTACTGAGGATAAGTGTGTGGCGTGTCTGAAAGGAAAGCAACACAAGAAACCTCACAAGCCAAAGAGACTGAATTCCATCGATACTCCTTTTGAGCTTCTTCACATGGATCTTTTTGGTCCTGTGAGTGTTAGAAGCATTGGTGGCAAGTTTTATTGCTTGGTGATTACAGATGATTACTCTCGATTTTCTTGGGTGTTTTTCTTGGCTACCAAGGATGAGACAGCGAGAATCTTAATGGATTTCTTCACTGAGGTGGAGAATGTGTTTAAGACGAGAGTCCAGAAGATCAGAAGCGATAACGGCACTGAGTTCAAAAATAATGCTATGGATGTCTTTTGTTTGAGCAAGGGGATCCAACATCAGTACAGTGCACCTTATGAGCCACAACAAAATGGAGTCGCTGAGAGAAAGAATAGGACGTTGATTGAAGCTGCTCGGACAATGTTGGCTGATTCTGGGCTTCCCACTATGTTTTGGGGGGAGGCGGTGAACACAGCTTGTCATGTGCTTAATCGGGTTTTGACGGTAAAACGTTTTGGTAAAACTTGTTACGAGTTATTATATAAACGCAAACCTGACATTACAGAATTTCAACCATTTGGGGTCCCGTGTACTTTGTTAAAAACTAGAGATAAACCTAAATTTGATGAAAAATGTGATGAGGGCTATTTTATGGGCTACATCCCTGGGTCACCAAATAAACGAGCTTATAATAAACGAGTTCGTGAGGTTCAAGTAGTTTTTAATATTGAAGTAATAAGTTATAAAGCTGATAAACACGTGGGACCTGAAAATTGGTTTGATTATGATTCTGTATTTACCCCCTTTACGTTTTCTTTCAGTGGTGATGTGAATGCAGGTCTCTATGGGCTAGATCCCATATTTCTTAGAACAGATGAAGATACTGGCTTCATTCCTAGTTCGAGTTCTCCTGTGTCACCTGTGATTGAATCTGATGATGCTGATGGTACCCCTGAGGATGGTTCCACATCCCCTGAATTTGAAAGTCTGACTCCTATCATTGAGGAGCCTGATGATAATTCTGTAGGGCATGAGGAACCAGAAGGGGAAATAGGTACCAATTTGGGAGAAAATTTGCCGGCAGACATAGTGCCTGTTACACGAGTGCATAAAGATCATCCTCCTGAAAACATCATTGGAGATCCGAATGCCGGTGTATTGACTAGGCAAGGTCTTGAAGAAAGCTCTAGTATGTTTGCAAAAGTGAATGAGAATGGGATTGTTAATACCTGTTTTTATGCTTGCTTTATCTCACAAGTTGAGCCTAAGAACGTTCAGATGGCGTTGAAGGACAATTCATGGGTGGAAGCAATGCAAGAGGAGTTGTCGCAGTTCCGAAAGTTAGGTGTTTGGAACTTAGTTGATCTACCGAAGGGTGAGTACGCGTTTAACACAAAGTGGGTGTTCAAATGCAAAAGAGATGACCGTGGAGTTGTGACCCGAAATAAAGCTCGGTTAGTTGTTCAGGGTTTTGATCAGCAAGAAGGGATTGATTATACTGACGTGTTTGCACCTGTTGCACGGCTGGAGGCTATTCGTCTGTTTTTAGCTTTTGCGTGTCATAAGGGCTTCAAAGTATTTCAGTTGGATGTAAAAAGTGCATTCCTATACGGCGAAGTTCGTGAGGAGGTGTATGTCTCTCAACCACCTGGGTTTCCTGATCCAGATCATCCTGATAAGGTTTTTCGATTAAATAAAGCCTTGTATGGACTTCATCAGGCACCGCGTGCATGGTATGAGACACTGTCAGCGCATCTTATAAGCAATGGCTTTGAAAGAGGGCAGATCGACAGTACACTGTTCATTAAATGGAAGAAGAAGGATTTTCTGCTGGTACAGGTTTATGTGGACGATATTATCTTTGGTTCGTCCAGCATGGATCTATGTCATGAATTCGAGAAGGTTATGAAGAGCAAGTTTGAGATGAGCGCCATGGGAGAGTTAAACTTCTTTTTAGGTTTGCAAGTGGATCAAAAGAAGGACGGGTTCTTTATTCACCAGACGAAGTATGTGTATGATTTGCTGGCACGCTTCAAAATGGAGGATTCAAAATCCGTTGGTACTCCTATTGAACAGAATCACAAGTTGGGTTCTGAGATCTCAGACGATGAGGACGTTGATCCGACTCAGTATAGAGCCATTATTGGTTCTCTTATGTATCTAACCGCTTCTCGTCCTGACATTATGTTTGCAGTATGTGTGTGTGCTAGGTTTCAGGCTAGTCCAAAGACTTCACATCTGACAGCAGCGAAGAGAATTCTCCGCTACTTGAAAGGTCAGCCGAGGTTAGGATTATGGTATCCTATGGATGGGAGCTTGGAGCTGGAAGCATACACTGATTCAGATTATGGAGGCTGCAATCAGAACAGGAAATCAACTTCTGGTGGTTGTCAATTTTTAGGAGGAAGGCTTGTATCCTGGCAATGCAAGAAGCAGACAACTGTTGCTCTCTCTACCTGTGAGGCAGAGTATGTGGCAGCTGGCAGTTGCTGTTCTCAGGTTTTATGGATGCAACAACAGTTGCGAGACTACGGTTTGAATTTCACTCGCACTCCTATTTATATTGATAATCAATCGACCATGTCCATTACTGACAATCCCGTTCAGCACAGTAAAACAAAGCATATTGAAATTAGACATCATTTCATAAGAGACTGTGCTGAAAAGAATTTAATTAAACTGGTCAAAGTGCATACTGATGATAACTATGCCGATCTTTATACAAAAGCTTTTGACAGATCACGTTTTGAGAAATTGGTCCAGCTAAATGGAATGATAAATCTGGGGTAATATATTGATTTGCATAAGCTTTGTTGTTGTTGTAAAAAAAAAAAGGGGGTCACTACATTAAGGAAAAGAAATGAAGATAACATTAGTGTTTGGATTTGCATAAAGATTGATATGTTTTGACTAATGACTTCATCATACGATGTTTCGGTAGGCACAAAGTACCAAGGTTTCCACATAACCTGATCTTTAATTCTAAATGTTCTTGTGGGAAACATAGTGACATATGGCCTTGAATGCCTGCTCTTCATATTTGAATTGAGCTGGTCCTTAATTCTTGCGAAAGAGTTAGCATTTTTACTTTGTGTTTTGGGTCTTTGTACGGTTCGTCTCGGGTGCATAGATATTGGCTGTGCATTGCTAAATGGGATGGATATTTGTGGAAACAAACTCTCTTCTCTCTCTCTAAAATCTGAAACTGAGGTGGCCTTTGAGATTTAAACAAGTAAGTCCTAGGGGTAACTTTGTTTTACCTAGCTTACCTAAGGCTCTGTGTAGTCTGGGATAAGTTGGCCCAAAGTTTGATACATGGATCTCATAGAAAGTCATGGGTTTCAAATTATTCTGTTCATCTCCACATGATTATCCAAGTACTTAGTGAAATCACACTGGGTATAATCCTGTACGTGAGTCAAGTGTAAGTCTCTTTGTGATACGTAAGTATCGACCTGCGAACCGCTGGCTTGACTCTTAAAGACGTTTCTTGTATACTCACCTAAAACTTAAGTTTTAATGCTTCTTCGATTGTAGGAGTATGTCATGTTGTGGGTCCTATAAGTACGCAAACCTTAATTGAATATGATTAAGTTACTTGAGGTTACAGGGGTAGTTCCTTGACCAGGGTAATGTAAAGTATTCGTGGAAACTGGAAGTACCGCGTGTTTAGGTGGACAACAATATCGGAAATCGTCTTGGATTATTGGTCATGTGCGTATTAATTGGGAATTTTAATTCTTGGTGCAAATCTGATGTCAGTCTAATTACGATCTTTTCCGTAGTGTCTCTCACCAAAAACTATATTCTTTTATTCGTTTATTCGTTTGTTGTTGTATATTTATTCAGCTTATGCTTGCAAATGTCAATTGGTTACTCCTGAATGAGTTTTCCTGTGCTGGATATATTTCTGAGACATATTGGGTCTCGTGATAGACTGATCTGAAGTATAGTTTTTGTGTGGGTGTTAAAATTGGTCTTTGGAAATTAAATGGATTTTAAAATTAAGTTTTTAAAATTATTTTACTTTTATTTTCGGGATTATGTTGGTTTCATTTAATTAAATTCGGTCCTTTGACCGAATCTGGTTCAGTTGACCGAAGCTACAGTGCTTCAATGGGTTGTGTTGGCTACTTTCGGTCGTTGACCGAAACCAAGCCGTTGACCGAAGCTACAGTGGACCGAACCCAATGGACCGAATCCAATTGTGTGTAATTTTGAGGCCCATTAAGGGGTGTTTTAGGGTTTTGCTATAAATAGTGGTCCCCTATTCACTTGACCTCACTTTTACATCACGCACACATCACTTCGAAACCCTTGACCGAAAATATCGAAGCCTTTGACCGAATTCGATCGTTTTCACCACTTTTTGTCTTCGATTCTTCACCAAAACCAAGGTATGATCATGGAATCATGATCTACATTCAAAACCGAGTTCTTCTATGTGTCTTACACTCATTGATTCGTGTGTTAAATGGGTCGATTGAAGATTTTGCTAAAAAATTTTCGAAAACTAAAATCGTGATTTCTTGCGATCTGTTAGGTTTTAGAGAAAATGATTTTAGGGATCTTTTAATCGAGTGTTTGCGAATATGTGTGTAAAGTTAATCGAATTTTTGTGACTAATATTTTGTGTTGTTCTTGGATGGGGTTACGTTGACCGAAACTGACCTTCAATTGCTTTCGGTTTGACTTGTTGACCGAAACTAATTCTGGTTTCGGTTTGACCCTTTGACCGAATCCAGTGGACCGAATTCGGTTATGTTGGTTCGGTCAAACCATAGTGTTGTCCGAAATTATCTGTCAGTTTGGTTCGGTCAAACCTCTGTGTTGACCGAATATAAATGTAATTGTTTTTGTAATTTCGGTTATTCTTGTTTGTGAATATTAAATGGTGTATTTCTGATTTTACGTACTCGGTTGACTATAACGTCTTTACGTTTTGTCATAATTGGTCTGACAACTGGTCAGATATCCGATGTCAGACGTACGATCAGATTGTTAAATGTTCGGAACTTATGTATTCTCTCGTCATTTTGCAGAAATGGCTGTTGCTCGAAGGTTCGTTCAGATGCACAACTCTGTGTTGCGCATTGATGACTCCGTTCCTGAGTTCTTGCCGCTGATGCAGTACTTTCAGCGCTCACGACTCCACTATGCTCTTACACACAACACTCCAGTTGTGGAAGCGTATGTGCGTGAATTTTGGAGCACTGCTACGTATGATGGTGAGGCAGTTCCACCAGTCATTACGGCGACCATTATTGGACGTCCGTTACAGTTTTCAGTTGCTCATGTTCGGGATATTCTTCGTTTGGGAGATGGTCCTGCTGATGAAGCTGAGGAGAACTTGGAGTTTTCTAGGGATTTTCTGCGGGTAATGTTCGAGAGAATGGGGCACTTTGGACGTGTTGAGAGAGTAATCAAGAAGAATATGTTGTATGGGCAATGGCGCTATCTTGCGCATGTGGTCATGCTCTGTTTGTCAATTCGCAAATCGGGTTTCGACCAGCTGAATCTTCGTGAGCAGTCTGTCGTCGCTGCATTGACGTTGAACAAACCCTACAACATGGCCAGGTACATATTTCAGGCTATGCGTGATCAGATTACAGGACATGTTAGGGATAGATTTCTCTTTTTCCCTAGATTTGTTCAGATGATCATTCAGGGTAGACTGCCTGGTATACCTACTCCTTTTCAGGGTCCATTTTTGCCTGTTAATATTATTCATAGGAGGGTATTTTTTGAATGCTTAGCTAATAAGAATGATCTTCCTCCTGCTCGGTTAAACAACACTTTATTTGGTCACTTAGTCGACCCGAACTACGTTGCACCGCCCGATGATGTCTTTCCGGCTGAGGGTGATGTGCCGGTTTTTGGCGTAGTTCCGGCTCCTGTTGCTGCTGCTGCTGTTCCTGAACCTCAACTGGAGGTTCCGCAGCAGGTTGTTAATGACGCTTTAGATAAGCAACAGGCTAATCCAGCTGTCGCTGCGACAGTCGTTCACGATGTTTTGAATGTTCAGGCTCCTGCTCATGATGATATTGCTGATGTTGAAGCCTATCATGGTGATGCTAATCTTGATCATCTTGAGATTCCTCACTTGGAGCAAACGGATGTTGGTGGTGATCTTGGTAACATTCTTGACGATGTTCGATTGGAAGATGTAGGTGGTGATGTTGGACCTTCTGGAGGTGCTACTGATGCTCCAGAGGTCGATTCTGACTCGTCTGATGATGATGACGATGTCACTCCACTGGTTAGAGGGAGAGTCCTTGGTCGACGGGAATCGGTTTCGCCTGTCGAGAGGGCTTCTCACAAAAGAAAGGCAATTGATGAAGGGGATGCAGATTATGTCCCTTCCGATGATGACACAAGTACAAGAAAGGGCAAGAGGCCCG
>JBBYHQ010345552.1:0-12457 GCA_038382645.1 Spergularia azorica
GAAAAAGGGGGGGGGGAAAGGGGGGGGGGGGGGGAAGGGGGGTTTTTTTTTTTTTTTTTTTTTTTTTTTTTTTTTTTTTTTTGCAGATGTCACTCATACAAATTGCTTGACTTCTCACCTAGAGAGTTTTCCTCCACACACCGCCCCTGCTGGTTACGTCTGCCCTGCTTGCTCAACTTCAGTAAGTCTTCTATCTTTTAATCTGCGATTTCTTTCTTAAAACTTTTCTTCTCTATTGTTCTTTCCATTTGTTGTAATTTTGTATGAATTTAGTTTGGTATGTCAATGGTAAGAAAACCGTGGCTGATTACATTATCTCTATGAGCTTAGCTGTTCATGTGCTTGTTGTTCCTGAACTTGAGAGACAAACTAGCAAGTGTTCATTATGTTGTCATTGAGCTATTAACACGGATAAAACTAGAAGCCCCTTGTGGTTCTTTTGGACAATGGGTGGTGTACTTGGATTGAAAGGAATTATCGTATTCTTGATGCTAGTGCTTGTACTCGTCAGTAGTTTGAATTCCGCTTTCTGAGGAGTGTGCCTGACCCATGCCATGAGAGCTCAAAGCTTAACCATTCAGCTCTTCTTTTGCATAAGGGTGTCCCTGCTTGATGTCGTTTTGTAGATGGCCCTTTGGTGTTCTTTTATTTATATAAATAAATTATCATAAAATCAGCCTCACCCATGTCTGTCAAGTCATGAATACCCATGGGCTGAAAAAGGTTGGTGGCCAGAACATGCTGAGTTTGAAGCCCAGATAAGAATTACACTTTTCACAGTTTCATTCTTAAGAATAGCATCTAACAGCTGACACTTTTAAATATTTATTAACACAAGGTCAAAGGTACTACTCCCTCTATAAGATTATATGACTGTTTAGAGCTTAGCACAAGAATTGAGAACAAAGTTTTTTTTACTTGCTTTCTCCCCCTTCAATTACCGCTCTCTATTTCTTTGTTGTAGTTGTCTCGCACTTTCTTTCTCTCTCTAAATTGGTGTGCCGTAAAATCCCAATTTCACACTCTTAGTAAATCTCTCTTGTTTTCGTTCTCTAAGCTCCTTATCATTTTCTTATGCAACCTAAGTTTCTTGTGTTCAGCTATGATATGTAATCTTCTTGCATACGTGCATACTAAAGTTACAAGCAATTAAATTTTTTTTGTTGTGTCAACGTCCTTCTATGAGATAAATCCAAAGAAGGAAATTAGTCTGTGGGAAAAAGGTGAAGAAGATAAGACGGGAAGGAGACCAACGCCAGTGGTCATGTGTTGATCGGCAGCTGCGAGTAGCATATGGCAGCGTGAGAAGTCATGCAAATAAAGGAAGGGAAACTAGTGGCGGTGGTGGAAGGTTGGTGACTGAGTGCTTGATATGTAGGGCGATGAGCAGTGTTGGGAGCTTTTGTTGGAAATGGACGGCCAAGAACTTATTATTGTTGACCACTTGGCTTTTCTTTTCTTATTTTATCTGGTAACTTTATGAAATAAAACTATAAGAGTATGGGGAACGTGAAATAATATGGAAAATTCAGTATATCCATAGATGTACAGCAAAATGTCTTATGATTAGAAATTATAGGTAAAAAGGTGTTCTCACAGAAAGGTGGGAGGCAGTAACTTTGCATGCAATCGTCAAGATATATAATACTCTATTTAAGGCTAAGTCTCATATGAGACGGTCTCACAGTTAATTATTGTGAAACCACTATACCCGTTCAAAAAGTGACCACTTTTAACATTATTTGTGACCATTATATTGCTTTTAGTTCTCATTTTAGTTTACAACTAATCACATTTGGTGTGTTCTAATCCAATCAGTAAAAGAAGTATTATGGTCACTAAAATTGTAAGAGAGGTCACTTAGAAATGAAAAAGATGGTCTTGCTAAGAGACAGTCTCACACAAGACTTACTGGAATCACACTCATTGAATTCAGTCCTTAATGTTTGTGAAACCTGAACTATGACAATTTGAATATGGTGGTGTTTGATTTTAATATCTGTTTTCAATTAGCCCCCGCTTTTCACTTTTTTTCCGTAGTCGGTTTTGCTGAGCATTGGCAGGTTTGGGTATTGTTTTGCTGGTGCAGATATGGCCTCCCAAAAATTTCAAGGATTCAGGATCACGTCTTCACTCAAAGCTTAAAGAAGTAGTTATGCAAGTAAGGTCCTTACTGAATCTTGTTTACCTCTTAACTCCTCTGGATATTAAAAAAGAGCAATTTTCTTATTTCCATAAGAAAATATATCTGTGTTTTTTTTGCTGAATGGTAAGTATGTTGAGTATTCTTCTTGCCGTCATCATGTAATTATTAATATGTATGTTTATTTCGTTTGCTGCTGAATAATTAGTTATTCAATGAAGGCTCATGTACCCTCCAAAACTTAGGGTTAACTGGTTATTTGTCTAAGTGTCAATCTTGTATTTTTGGTAGGCCTAGCCTCCAAATTCCTTCTTATTGATGTCATTTTCAGATAAAAGCTAGTTATAGATAACATTCTTTAGGTCATCTTAGGGCCTGAGTTATCAATGGCGCTTTGTTCATACTTATATTTTCTTCTTCTCTGTCTTTCTAATTATTTTGCCTTTAGGATATAATGGAATAAAGCAAAATGACTTATAAAACTGTCTGTGGTTGTTATTTTTGTGAAGTAGCAGTCAGTCGGTGCGGTTTTCGCAGCAATTTTCATTTTGGGTCATCCGTGCGCAGCCTTTCTATGTTTCAATAGGGGTAAGGCTTGCGCGCATCCGACCCCCCCTTACCTCGCCTTATGACGGGAGCCTTTAAGGCTCTAGGGTAAAGATGTTATTGTCTTTCTAATTATTTTGCTATTGAAGATTGTGCATTGCCTTTCAGAAGCTCATATGCACAGAAATGTATTAGACAGCTGTAAATGACCTTTTAAGTTGTCAATGAATGATGCTTTCCGGTTATTACTTTGCTTCCTTTACTGATTACTTTTTGCTTATGCTGAAAGTGGAAGCAAGGTACAATGTGAAATGCAATCTTGTCTGAAAACAAGACATACGCTCCTTATCAGAAATGTATTGTAACTTCTTTGAAATGAGAGAGATCATTTTCTTTGTGCACCTGCTGTATAGTCTGACTGCGATACTTCAAAAATATGTTAATTTTGTAGTAATAGTTATTGTTTGCAATCTGGCCCTAAAGTATTGTCCTTTATGAGTGAAAATCAGTGGTGATGTATTCAGCAATAGTTAATTCTTAGTAATTAGTTCTCTGATAGCTGTGGTGTTTGATCTAAAAATTATTAGACTGAAAAGTGAGAAGCAGTGATGAAATCTCCTGGCTTAAGAATGATTAGTCTTAGATTTTCTGCTTACTTTCTTGCTTGTCGCGTTTGTGATCTTTACTGTTTGTTACCCTGATTTCCCTGAGAAATGCACATTATATTGTGCGCGTGTAATGGGACGATTGTGTGTTATCTTTTCGTCCTCTTTATGTTTTTTCTGCTAAATCTAAAATGCTGATTGAACTTATGCAGACGGGTCTTGAGAAGAATGTTTTTGGGAATCATCCTGTTTCACTGACTTCACCTGAACGTGGACCCCCTCCTGCTTTTGCTTCGGAACCCTTGAAGCATCTATCTGGTGGCACTGAAGTTGTAAAAAGTGAAGTACCATCTGGAGGTGGAGTAGGTTCTGCTATTGTGGAGATTGATGGTAGTTCTCACTCAGGGAATCATGAGCCTAATTACATTAAAGCTGGAAGTCCTGCGACTGTAAGATATTTATGCTTCTCCAGTTGAATAATTAGCTTCTTGCTCCTTTGAAGTTATCTGTTCTACATATGGACTTAGATATGTTAGGAAAATGCCTTATTAGGGTGAATCTGTGTATGGGCATATATCTGCCTATCCCCCTCCCTCGGCAATCCGACCCTAGGTGAAGTCTGTTTTAATTGGTTCTTGTTGACATAGGATTTTGTCTTTTACACAAGTAATTATGATGCTGTTTCACATTGATTATATAGTGTTTTTGCTCTTTGGTCTTCAGAATTTTTGTTTATAAGCTGTTTTGGCGTGTCAGGCTGGAGCTACAACAAGGAAAGCTACCGTACATGTTGAGAGGCAAAACTCCGAAATTTCATATTTTGCTGATGATGAGGATGGAAACAGGAAAAAGTACAGTCGAAGAGGTGGGGAAGTTCCGCAAATATGCATCATAGTGGTTATATAGTCATCGATCATGTAGAGTTTGCTTATTAGCTACTGTTTGTTGTATATTGTCATAGGTCCTTTCCGCCACAAATTTCTGAGAGCATTACTACCCTTTTGGTCCAGTGCTTTACCTACATTGCCGGTGACAGCACCATCACGCAAAGACACTTTAAATAATGATGATGTTGGAGAAGGACGTGTGCGACAGCAAAGACCATCAAGAGTGGATCCAAGAAAAATCCTCCTTTTTATAGCCATAATGTAATCTTTTCTGAACGTCTCATTATCAATTTGTGCCCCTCTTTTACTTACTGCCTTGATCTCTATGAGTGTTTGCATAAATGATTGCCTTTTACGATGCTTTCTAGCTTCTAGAAAAAGCCACACTTTAGAAGTACTTTCAGGCTTTAACTTGTAAATTTGATTACTCTTCTCATGGGATTACAATTCATATGCTGCAGAGATTGGAGTACTAAATACTTTGAGATTAGTGTTTGCGAGTAAGCATGTGTAAAACCAACAGTTGTTTCTTTTAAGTTTTTTGAAGACTGGTTTTAGTTTTCTAAACAATCGTATGCATGGTTTCCTCTGTCTTAGTTCAGGAGCCATCAAGGTTCCTGTTGTGATTTTCAAACTTGCTGTTATATGACAAAAAATTTGTTGTTGAAAGTTATCTGATAACTGGCAGTTGTGAGAGTTTAGAAGCTCAAACTATGAATCCATGGTAGAGTTGAGTTTAGACTGTGGTTTAGAGATTATTTGCATGTAATTTATGAAGTATTAATCGTCTTGTGGTGATTGTAGGGCTTGCATGGCAACGATGGGTATCCTCTACTACAGAATCGCACAAGGTGGGCCTGATCAAGAGATGTCTAACGATGAGCAATGATGATTTCCGTTGAAGGTATTGTAAGAACCAGACTCGAAGCGACTCTAGATTGTTCTACCTTCTCCCTAGCCTCCTGTTTTGCTGAAGTAGCTGCTTCCATTTGGTTTTACCATATTTTGGGCTTCCAATTGCTATCTGGTGAAATGTTGCAACCCGAGGTATCTCATGTCCCATTGTTCTTATATAGAATTTGTTCATTTCTTCTATATGTAAGTTATCATGCCACATACACTTCTCCATCCTGTTAGCCTTTATCCGGCTCCTTTTCTCTCTTGGTCACAAGAACTGTGTTCATCTTGTAGCTAGGGATTTTCAACTTTGGTGGTACTGCAAAGAGTTGTGCAATTTTTGTACTTGTTCCGCAGGATGAGGGAAACTGTAAATCTTTGGTTGTTTCTGCTAGCTAGTGTCTATAGCACAAATAACAATATACTTGATGACTGATATACATTGTGAATGTGTGCATGCGAACTTGGTTTACCAAAAACTCGTGTACACATCATACTCCGTAGCCAATGGAACCGTCTTGATCGTTCTTGATCTTTTTGTTCCCCTCTTGTCATTATTTTCATTCGATCGCCCCATGCAATTGGAAATTGAATTGTACATTTCCTCGAGCTCTTTTCTCGGCTTTCTGAAGATTGATGTCTTGAATCTTTTTTATTTTCTTTTGGAACCACTGTTCTTAAGATTTTATTCGGATCAAAATCCCGCCACATGCAATTAGCATTTGTACAGTTCCTATCTCGAGTGCTTTTCTCAGCTTTCTCAAGATTGATAACTTCAATCTTTTTTCTTTTTTTTACTTTTTTTTTTCTTTTTTTTTTTTTTTTGAGAAGGGAAAAGAGCTACTAGTATCTATTACTAATTGATAATTCCGTCCTACGAGTATACCTATGTTTGTATCATGCACATTCAAATGTACACGTTTAGAGCGCGTCCCCTGGTGGTTATTATAGTTACTCCGTATAAGTTTACAACCGTCGGATCAACAGTATCCCAAAAAATTGTCAACGTTTCTATTCTTAGTAAAGCTTAGACATTTGGAATACATCCAAACATCGAACTGTGGCTCTTGGTTGTACACATAAGAAAAGTGTCAACTAAATCTTGAGATAATGTCATTGTGCATGTTATTACTTGTTAGCACGCCAGAATTAATCGACAGATATATTTCTCGAAAATTTCATTTGTCATATATGGAAGACATTTGGAAACGAGAATTAGAAAGAATGAATGAAATTGTCATTTAATTTTGTTTCGATCCCCTGAGTATCACTTGCTCGGGTTACAAAATGCCCGATTACATTGTGTTCTCTACAGAGTAGGGGAGAGGTACGTTTGTTAGTTACACTATGTATAAGATTGATGGAAAAGAATTTGCAGCTGAAAATTTTGGCATGGACCTCCATCCAATCATCTGAGGTTACTAAAGTCAAGTCCAATGTTCATCCCATTGTAAGCAATTGGTGCATACATCCACATCTCATCTGAACTTAATAGCTGCAAAAATCATCATACGTAATTTAGCATTCATGAATCATGATGACTTGCGACGCTATAAAATAAGAACTTAAACAGAGTACTACTATGAAACTTTACGTAGTCTACACGTCCCAAAAAGATTGATAACTTTTATTAGTTCTCATTATCAATATCAATTCTCAGTTGACGATTTAGGGTGTTATCTGAATGCTATCGTTTCACCCTACTAAAAGTACGAATAACAATCGATTTCTCAGGGACGAATCAAAATGGAAAAGTGATCAATCTTTATAAGTAAGAAGAACAGTTTCTTCTCCTGTGTTTGTTACCTTGATCTGAAGCTGCAAAAACTTGACGTAGTGCACAGCTTCCTCCAGCATTGTACTAATGTCAACCTAAAATCACCATATCAAAAGAAGTTGACTGTAAGAAAAATATGCACCAAATAAAAGTAACTCATGAATTTTACTCATTTTTAACCCAAATGTCATACCTTTGTTCCATTAGGTACAAGGCCTTGTAAGATTCTTAATCTCTCATTAATCCTTTCTCTTCTTTTCTGCAATATTATTATCATAACAATGAATCAATAAACCATTGACACGAAATTTATCATGAGATTATGATGAATTAACCTTGCATTGTCATGGTAGAGATGATTTACATACCCTTGCATATAAACTCTGAGGATCAGTGGCAGAACCTCTGCTGGCTCTGGTTTTACCATTAGAATTAAGAGCGGTACTTGTTCCTTTTGAGCTGCAATCGTCCTCTAAACTCCCACTGCTTGAGCTCTGTACATTCCCAGGTGCCTCATTCTCCTCTTCATCATCACCACCACCACCACCCAATGTTAGCTTCTGCTGATTCTTCTTCGCCTTCACGTTTCTCTTCCCCTTTGGAACCTGCAACTGTAGTACATTACAGTTAATATAACATTAGACATTATAACATTTTAACAGCTGTTGTTTGACATTATGATCAAATTAAATGTGGACTTACATCTAAAGGTGGTTTTGGTCTTTTCTTCAAATTCTCAGAGGAATCACTGGTTTTAATGTCCTCCACAGGAGCATCATCTGCAGGAGACTCTTCTTTCATGCTGGCATCTGCGTCTTCAACATTCGCCTCCTTGTCATCCTCGATATGACAGTGCAGGAAATCAATTGGCAATGCAGGAGCATTACTACTAGGGGGCGCGGCCAAACCATGATTCTGATGACTGTTATCACTGAAGCAATCTATCTGATAATATCCAACAACATTTGGATTTCTAAAACTACTTAATTGGGAATAATAATTATTAGAGTTGCTTGAATCAGAAGAATAATATGAACTACCATTATTAGCATTATTACTATTGCTATTAGCCATGTGATAATTAATAGACTCATTGTGATGACCATAACGAACTTGTACATCGTTGGAGTTAGGGAACAACTGAGCCATAAAATCGGCCTCTTCGTTCACACATACACCAGCATTAAAATTGCTCCATTCTGCTCCCTCCATAATAATGTAGTATGTGTTATCTAAGTGTAATAGAAGAAGAATGTTTTGCTTGATTTCAATTGTTCGTTAGTAAGTTAGTACGAAACAAAAGTGTCGTGTTTCGGGTTTTTTGTTTTCTGACTTGGAAGGTGAATGAGGATGAACAAAGATGTTTATATAGTAAGGTACAAACATGAAACAAGTAACAAGATTGACCAAGTTTTATGTCATGATCAGATGTTTATTCTAAAATCATTGGATTTCTTTTGTAAAGAAGATTAATAAATTTTTAAGGTCACTGTCTAATAACAGGCAGTTGCGCAAGTCTGTAGAATATGGAGCATATGACAGCTAATAGCAGGCGAACTAAACTAATATGGGTTGATAAATCATTATTTGACAAGATAAAAATAATTGAAGAAATAATTATGCAAAAAATATATAACAAGAAGTTTTTTTTTTTCTTTTTGAGTTTCTCAAAGATCAAAGTTGATAATAAATGATTACAATGATTGAAGAACTATCAGACAAGAGAACACTTTTCTGAATTAAAGTAATCAGAGAATAAGATCTAAACAGTTAGCAAGTTGCTAGGACGTGCGGCTCTGTTACTGTACATGTTTTTGTTTGCATAATAAATTCCAAGTTACAATTCTTACAAAATCGCTTGTCACGACTAGTAAGTATTCGCATCCCTAAAATAAGTGAATAGGGAGAGCGACTCTTAACTCTTTCAAATGAAGCAATTAATGGTTGGGGCTCGATTTTTTACTCTTGCGGAAAAAAAATGGCTTTATTATAGAGAAAATGTACAAATAGTCGGCGTGGGTACATCAGATCAGGTCATCAACCCTAGAGGAACCGATGACATTCCTCAGTTACAAATTATTTATTTTGTTAGAAATGAAGCATTTGATATAATATCAGGGAACGTACCTTGATACAGACAAATATCTGCTTATGTCAGACGGGCATATCCATGTCCCTTCAAAATGTTTGTTGGGTGATCATATGTGGATGACTTTGTTCCACCAAACTACTTCCATGAATTTATCTGATTTGTTTGCTAAGGTTCTTATTCAGTCATCCTAGACAAAAACCAGGGCTTTTGGGGGGTGAATTGAATCATTATTATTGAGTTGGCACCTAGATTTTATGTTTGGCATAGATGATCATCATCGAGCAACTTATGGGTAAAAAACCATTATACATACGGCGAATTAAGGTAAGGGGTAATGATTTTTTAAGATTTAATTTATGAGTGGACATTTAATTTCGAACATTATTAAAATACAACCGAAACTTTTGAATCTTTACCACATTTTGTCTTGTATTAATGGCCATTGCCAATGTTTTGAAGAAATTCTAATAGTGTATCAATTTAGGCACTTTCTTCCTTATAGAGGTGGAAATAAAAAAACATGTAAGGAGAACAATGTGACTAGGTTAAGAGACTTTCGATGAAAGGAAATGAGATATATAGCACTCATAGCAGCCTAAGTGATACTTAATTTCGGTTCCACCCTTTTTCTCATGTAATTTGAACTCCCAGATTTTTTGCGGGACTGTATACCGATAATGTGAGAGGGTGGTACTAAAACTGAGTACTGCAAATGGTGGTGTCCTAATTAATCATATCATCCTACATTAATTTACGTGCCATTTGAGGGATATGTCTATATCCATGCATAATGCCGTCTTACACTGATCTCATGATCCATATATGCGGGATCTCCATATCCTTTAATGATAGTGTGGTTAGCAAAGCATTTTTCCTGTCATCAAAACTATGAAAACGGGTCGATCATGGGGGTGTGTAACTGTGTAAGTGAATGATTCTATGTTTCCTTTTTTCGCGTTATCTAAAGACCATGGTATAAGCATTGTCGTTAACAACTTAACCTGAGTCCTGCACAGCTTTCTACATATGCAACATAGGCTATTCTTCCGGTAAAACTTGATTAATCCTTTTTTTTGTTTTTTTTGCGGCCACTTGGTTAAATCTGTTCGAACTACTGTACTAGTTTATTGATCTTCGATCTCTTTTTACTCATGTGGTCATGGTATATTAATCCTAAGATTAAGATCATTATTTGGTCATTCACATCTTAATGATGCCATGAATAACAATGTCCTAAAGAACCTTAACCTTGTCATGTGCCCTGTGATCACTACTGTCACACTATGGTACACTTCACCTGATTTTCGTGTCTAATTTGAAGCGAATGTTGTCCATGGAAATGAGAATTCTGTTTAGCTGAGGTATCCCTCCCTGTAAGGCTTTAAATTTCAATCGAACAAGTATCTAAGATGTGTTCATTTCAGGATATGTTGGAATGACAACGACCCACATGTGAGCTGTGGGTAAATATCCCACATTGGAGAATAGAAGACTGGAAACTAGTATATAAGGCGGTGGGTTACTACTCATATTCCCAATTGGTTTTAGGATGGAACCCCACCGGGTTTGTGAGCTAATCTTCTACGGAGGGGCTGATATGGGCCCACGGTGAATCTGACATGATAGGACCGAGTATTTCTTTTAAGAGTTTTGGACAACTGTCTTGCAAGTCAGGCTGAACTCTTATCTGCAAGTACTCTATTTTTCTTACAAACTTCTTAAATAGACCAAATATCAGAAGATATTTTGTATATGGAGTATTGTATATTGTATTGTTAATCCAAATGTTTAGTCTTTACATAATCATAACACTGAGCTCGATAAATCCATGAAAAGAAAGTTCAGTGAAGGCCACTATGATCAAACTCACTACTACCGGATCATTGGCAAGTAATGTTGTTCAAACCAATCAAGGTCCATTATGAAAAAAAAAAGTAATTAAACGGACTGGATTAATCCAAGTCAGTCGTATCTTAATCGTCTGTACTCTGTACTGTGTTCCGTTGCAGGTTTAGCCAAAAAGAACCTTTGTTGTAACGTTTAGTAATCCATATAAATGTACAACAGGCAAGGGATTAGTTATTGGTGTAGGTAGTATGCGCGCCATCAAGGTATACAGTCAGATCATAGCAGTGAGTTGATCTTTGATTCAAGACCTATATCCATTCCATTGTATGCCAGTGGAGCGAACATCCATAAATCGTCAGAACTCAGTAACTGTAATAAGAAACAAGAAAACGTAATCAGCATTCAGAAATTTAGCCTTGAAACATTCCTAAGGAATGCTAGGCGGGATGCTAGGCGGGTTGATTAAGCCATTCACTGCATTATACATATTGATAGCTATCTGTTATTCTGTCTCATCATTTTACAGTCTGTTGGCCTTTTACATAAGCCATCACTATTACCAGTTCCAATTTATTTATTTTTTTATTATTTGACTTTCAAGATCATTCTGACATATGTTAAGTCATATCCTGCTGATCAAGAAAATGCTGATGAAGTCATCTAATACTAGAATGCAGCTTTTGTGTCTGTTTCTGATCTTTGAAAAAATCGGAACATTTTACATGGTGACGTATTGTTTCAATTACCTTGATTTGAAGCTGCAAAAACTTGACATAATGGACAGCTTCTTCAAGCATTGTACTGATGTCAACCTGTCAAACAGAATGATCTTTCTGAGATTTTTATACTTGGCTAGATATGATTTTGACAGGATCATCAGTCAGAGATTCGGCTTACCTTTGTCCCGTTAGGCACAAGCCTCTGGAGGATTCTTAGCCTCTCATTTATCCTCTCTCTTCTTTTCTGAAATTTAGTAACAGAAATGAAATCAATGTGTATTCCTGAAATATGAACTATTGCTATAATTTCAACTCTTGCTCAGTTTTTTGGAGGAAGTAATGAATTTATTACCCTTGCATAGAGACTCTGAGGATCTGTAGCAGATCCTCGGCTGGCTCGTGTTTTGACACTAGGAGAGTCATCTGCAGGGGCATCCAAGTTCCCTCCACTCAATTCCTCCTCAGAACTGCTGCTACTAGAGTTCTGTGTGTTAAGAGCAGGACTGTTATCTTCATCTTCAGAAACAAGCTTACGGCTCCTCTTTGACCTGACATTGCGCTTCCCCTTCTGAACCTACATGGTTGTATTCAAAATGTAGAATTTTAATGATCTGCAATTACTCCAAAATAATTACCCTACCCTTGCAATGGAATACAGATAATAAAACAAAATCAGGATGTTACTTACATCAGAATTCCGAGATCTCTTCCTTCCACCCTCAGATGAATCACTGCTTTTTTCTTCCTCAGAGTGTACGATCTCTGACATTTCATGTTTCGTGTTTATCGATGAATTCTGAGGTTGTGTTAAGTCTGCTTCTGGCTCGTCTAAGTTGTCACAGCTCATTTCTAGCTGTAAGCTGGGATTTCTCTCTATTGGGTTACCAGGAAAAACCTGGATGCAACCTTTTGTATCAAGGCAAAATTCGATAGGCATTGAGCT
>JBBYHQ010345606.1:0-12451 GCA_038382645.1 Spergularia azorica
GTGCTCGACTTTTGGGGCACTAGCCCGGGTAAGCCCGGCACTAGCCCTGGCCCGCCCGGCCCGTGGCCGGCTCTACCCTTAGGTGAATGGGGCCATTGAGAAGGGTTTAAGAGACACCCTAAAACCCTAGCACACTGTATTTCTTCTCTTTTGACTACTTCTCTCACTTTTCCAGTTTTCCCCCTTCACTTCTTTAACGTTATCAAACCTCTGAATTCGCAATGAATATTCATCATCCAATTAAAATTTGATCAATCAAAATCCCTAATTTCACCCCCAAAATGGAAAATGTCGACGACGATTTCGGCGAACTCTACGCCGATGTCGAAATTCAGGCAACTTCCGCCATTAATACCGCTCCAAAATCCCCTCAATTGTACATAAATTCATCAAACCAACACAAAACCAATCATGTGGACCGTCACTATACCAGCGACGATTCTTCGGAAGAACAGCAGCATTTGCGTAACAATGACGCTAAATTGGGGGAAGATGATCGGAGGAGAGTGAAAAGTTCAGGAACTGTCAATGTCGAGAATGCGGTAGTAGGAGATGAAATTGAGAGCGAAAGCGAGGAGGAGGACGATGAGGATGATTTTGTATTGGTTGTTAACGACGAGGATTTCGAGGCGAAAACCGGGGGAGTGGAGGGGAAGAGAGGTGGTGAGGAGGCTGTGGAGGTTGAACGCGGTGGCGCCGAGGCGAATTTGGCTCGAAATGGTGTTGATCACAGTGGTAGTAATTGTGGAGGGGAAGTAAAAGGAAATGCGGCTAAGTTTACTGGCGGTAATTCTCAGTACAAGGTGAAAATTTCATTCATCTATATTGTGTTTGAATTGATTATGTAGTAGCGTATGAGTGAAGGGTTGATATTATTTGTGATTTGGGGAGTCTTGTCATACTTGTTTAGTTGAGTATTAGAGAATAATTAAATTGGATTTCAGCAGAAAAACCTTCATATAAAATGACATGAGATTAGAATTATCATATCATGTGATTATCTTACTCATTGTAGTTTATGGAAACTGATGTTTATTGACTCATAGCTAGGCATTTCAATACCGAAATGGTGTGGAGTAACATTTTTCGGGTTTTGAGTAACTGTTCGTTTGCTTGTGTAGTTGTGTACCCATGCTCCCCCCTGGTTGGATGGAGTTATATTTATTCGACAGATGATTGTTTTTGTTGGAAATTGATATCTTGTTCGATTTTGGGTTTTAGTATGTGAGACGAAATGGAGCAGTTTCGATGGTTAATCAAAGAATTGGAATTTCGAGGAGAGTTGATAGGGAGGATACTGGGTGTTTTCAACCTGGAAGATCAAGTGGTGGGTCATTTGAACCAACGTATGCTGGTTCTGCTGTACTTGGTTTTGGTGATCAGGGCAATGGGTTTTGGCTTCCACGGTACAGGTAAATAAAAAGCGGTTCTTGTGAATGTTAGGGACAAAGGTTTTCCATGTGCGTTGGCTTTTTATGCCTTTTAGCTTCTAGGTAGCAATTGTAGCAACAATTTACATTGTGTTAGAGAAGTGGCGTCTATGAATTTTTGAATGTATTTCTATTGTTTTTCAGAACCATAGTAGATGTGGATATTGATAATTTTGAGCAGAAGCCTTGGACACACACTGGAGCTGATGCGACAGACTATTTTAATTTTGGTTTTGACGAGGACAGCTGGAGAAATTACTGTCAGTCACTGGTGAGTGATTTTTTTCTTGGGAATCCTACCTCATTTTGTGCTCTGCGTGTGTGTTCATGTCTAGATGTGAGCCGCAATTGGAAAATGGATTTATTGGGTGCGAGGATCCCATGAGTTCATGACACATTAGCCGGCTCAACATGCTCACCTTATTATGGAGCCCAACGTGCTCACCTCATCTTGTATACTTCAGTTATGGAAGTGGTTCATTTTGTCACTGAACTATAAGATCTTTACTGCCAAGAGTACTCCATCTGTGGGATGCTTGTTTAGACTTTAACTGCCCATACCCAGACACTTGCTTTGAGTGACATGTCAAAAGTTGTAGAAGATTGTTTGGGTAAAATCTGCGATTTTGTTTTTTCCGTAAAATTCAAGTCTAATAGTATTATAATCAGACTTGATAAAAACTTGTGTTTAGATATGGAATGTCACATACTAATTAACTGATGGGAACTCATAGGTCGGGTTTATTTTGTCTGAATTACGTAAGTTCGGTTTACTTGATTGTATATGTAAATATCTTTTCTAAGCTATCTTTTGAGCTGTTGTGGTTTAGGATCAACTACGTCAGCAAACCATTCAGATGAGGAACCAAGGATGTGGGAACTCGAGATCAAATCTGGTATGATTTAACTTGAGATGCGTTATATAACCTTTTGCTACCTTTTGGAAACAAAAATTCAAATTCATTTGAATTCTATCATTTGAGAAATGTGGATTTATATATAAATCCAATGTTTGGGTGAGGGTGGGATTTCAAAATGAGGGCTATTGGGGTGTCATTTGTTTTACACTAGAAAAAATTTCAATCAAATTCCAAAGGATTTAATACAAATCCAAATTCTCAAATTCTTGAGTTCCCAAACATGGGATTTGTGTCAAATTTGGATTTGAGAAAAATTTCAATCAAATTCCAAAGGATTTAATCCAAATCCAAATTCTCAAATTCTCAAATTCTTGAGTTCCCAAACATGGGATTTGTGTCAAATTTGGATTTGAGAATGAAATCCTTGTATCCAAAGTCCAAACACTCTCTTAAGCAATTATAAGCAACTACCGACATGTTTAGGGTTTGTCTCATTCTTCTAATTCATATATAAGGTTGGAGGTGGAGCTACTAAGTTGCTAGAGCCCAAAGAAGTTTCAGAGTGGGAGTCATGTCTAGCTACAAGGCAGTTCAACAGGGTACTGTTGCTATTTTGTACTATTTGATTTAATAGAAGTGTTTACTTGTGTTGAATGTTTATTTTTGATCAGTGGCTCATTCACATTTTGTTTACAGCAAATTGGCCAAGCTATACGTGTAGAAGATAGCAACACTGAACGCCAGCCATCTATGGATATAAAGCCTCCACGGAATTTTGATTCTGATGTTGTCATCGAGGTAGTACTTTTACCTTACAGTATGATTGAGTCTTGATTAAAAGTTATTTAGCAGCTTTTTATGGCAGATAACTCTGCAAGAACAAGAAGAGCCTTCTGATTCACTCAAGGAGCCAGATTATGAACAACAACGACAAAGCCTTAGTCCCGAAATCCCTAAAACTGAGGAGCCTGAAGATGATCTCGAAGCTAAATTGGAAATATCTGAAGAGGGGTGTGAGGAAGGGAAGGTTGTGCGAGAAACTCAGATGTCTGGGGATCTAAAGTCTGATGAGTTGAGGAAACTTTCTGCTGAAGATAGCATTCACAGTCCAGCGACTTCATCTGATATCAGGTGTATATCTTAACTTTGAACTTACTTTCTTCTTGGAGTATTAATTCTTTACAAACTGTCTTCTTTGTCGACCATAGATCGCCTTCTTTGTTTGAAGGATTATTTACTTGATGGTGGTCGTTAGACCCACTGACAGAACTTACTTGCCATTTTGGTGACCTAAACATTACTTTTAAAGTTTAATTGTCTTGCCATTTGGGTCATGTTTGGTAGCATGTAGCCTCATTACAAATCAAATCTATTATAGAGGGTAAGAGTGAGCGGGGTTGGATTTAAACCCATGTAAGTATCATTACACCAGTATATGTGATCAGCTACTCAGTCCTCGTAGGCTGACTTACTTTTACCTACCATGAGGTCACAAATCTTATTTTCCTTTACCCCTCTTTCATCTTTGGAAAATTATATTGTACCCCCGGGGGTATATGGCATTCTTGTACCCCCTCTTATAGATTTGATGAGCAAACAGTGTTAGTTTGATGAGCAATGATTTTTTTTGTTAGCATTGACTTATAAATTGGTGAACATATTTTTCCAATGTTATTTCATGATCTTTTATATATTTGACTTATAGTATGGAAGATTAATATGCTTTAGTGTTTGCTCATCAAAATATTAGCGGTCGCTCAACAAATTAGATCAATTGCTCATTGAAATGGCTTGGGGGTACGAAAACTGTATATACCCCTGGGGGTACGGTATAAGAGTTGCAGATGTTGTGCTGAAGGAAGGAACACTCTCTAGCAAACTAATTATCCTTCCTTCTACCTGAATGAATATCTGTCTGAAAGTGCATTTATCTAATATGTGCCCCCTTTAAAATTTGCTTTATTGAAACTGTTGCCTTTCTGCTGTCTGATCAGATCTCACGAGTCCGCATCAGTATCCAGTAGCATGCATGAAAGTTCTAGCATCCAGAAGGAGGGGCCAAACTTTGAGTCGGACGCACAGAGTTCTGGAAAGATGGATATTTTTTCAGGGGGAAATCAGAGACCACCGAAGATATTGAAAGATGATGCCAGCAGTGATAGAGATTCCACTGATGCAAACCCATGTGTGGCAGGGATAGATTTATTATCTGATGACCATATAGAGAGCACTACAACTTCATCTTATTCTCATTCTGAGAGACTGAACAATGTTGATCACTGTGACTTGAAGAAATCTAGAAGTTTTCAAAGCTCATCACCAGACTCAGTCATGGATAGGAGCCAGGTGGCTAGGGATACTTACCATTTCTCTAGGGTTAGCGAAAGGGATGATACTAATAGAAAAGGAAGTCGTCATACACATTCTCCAAGACTCAGAAGTCCCATTGAAGAAGGCAGGAAGCTCAGTCAGAGGAACTTTTTGAGACATTCAGAAACAAAGAGTGACCACCGTAATAATTATGACCACCATAATGATTTACCTAAGCATATACGTGTTGATGGATATTCGAGCCTCAATTACCGAGATGAATATTGGCGGCATTCTTCTCATTTTATTGAAGATTGGCCAAGTCATCAGGAAAAAGATTATTCCCGTTCATCTTATGATAGAAACTATGTGGAAAATCAATTTTACGCTGAATTTCGGAAAGATTTATATCCACAAAAACATTGGGATCTTTTGGAAGATGAGGGTTTGAATACTCAAAGAAGATGTGATGAAGATCGTATTTATTCTGAGAGAACTCAACGAATGAGGGATGATATGGGTCACAGAGATCAGTTACTTGAAGAAAGAGGATTTGTGTTCAGGAAGGAGAAACCTCCTTTTCAGAATCAACCACACTCCATTCCGAAGTATCATTCATCCACTGATATGGATCGGCATAGTCAATATAGGGAAATTCATGATGACCAATTGAACAAGAGAAGCAGACATGACACGCCAGTAGACTATAGGTACTCTGACTATCCTATAATTGATAGGTATGCACACAGCCCATTGCATGGCAGACATCTAGATTATTTGGATTCCGAGCTTGAACATCAAGGTCGTCTGAGGCATTCTAGAAGAGAATTAGGAACATCCTTCAGAGAAGATGAGTTCTTTGACCATCCATCATCAGATTTACATTATCCTCCGTTTATCAAAGAAAATAATGAGTATCAGAAGAGACAAATTTTTCCTTCTATCCGTGATTACCAAGATGAGGAATCTGTCTATGCTGAAAGAAGGCATCATTCCACCCTTAGCAGAAATGATGCTGATGTTCATCTCTTGTGTCCAAGATATGAAAGAAGTAGTAGGTATGCCTCTGCCAAGAATAGTAGAGATTTTGGACAACATTATGATAACAGGGATGCTTTTGATAGAGAAGATTCTGGGATATATTGTCATCAGGATGACTATTTTGAGAATAGGAGAAATGTTTTCCTGTCTGAGAGTATGGATTTGCAAGAAGATGTTATACTTCAAAGTAATTTCAACAACGCTGTCTCTGATGAGATGCTGGATTCTGTCAAAGGCATCCCAAGAAACAAATGGCGTGGGGCTAAGCATGGATGTGTGTCTGGTAAGATTAGAATGCATGCACATGACATGAAAAATAGATATGGTGTTATGTGTGCTGGTGGTAAATTCAGTGATAGAACTTCCACGGCGCTAATGACAGCTAAGGATGAACGTACTGGGTTGTGCAGAAATCCTGTGAAAGTGCACCATGTTAGGGAAACAGAGGTAAGGTTGAGGAAACTATGGCTGAAACTCTATACTATTGTACTTGTATACATGATATCTCTCCACACTTCGGGGCGAATCATTCTTTTCAATACTTTTTGCATCTCTATTCTAAAGTGCTCCATACCTTGTATTTTCTTTTTTAGAGTGTTTTTACGTTATAAAGAAGTAAAGTTTATAAGTAAATGTTGTCTTAGCTGTCTTGGTAGATTTGGGGAAATTGTGTTTGTGATAAATAGTTTGTTGAGGACATTTATATATAGAAACTTAGCATCTGCGACCGCTGTTTGAAGAGATAGTAGTATAGATGCTATGTGAACTATGTGCTATAAGCAAATGTGATCATATTAGTTGATTGTAATTGGGTTTCTTATCTTGTTGACAATCTCTCAATGTTGTTAGCTTCATTACTGCTACTGCGAGCTGTGAGTTTTTTTTTTTTTTTTGTAGTATGCTATTGTTTAACAAGAGGCAATACATAGAGTTCACAGATTTCGACTTTTGCTTTTTTGTGGGCACAAGTACTTAAAGTGTCAAGGTTCATAGTTTAAGAAGCTTTGGACTCTAGCGTATAAATTCCTAGGTGTTTAATCGATCCGTAGTTTATATTCTCAAGTCTGTTATAGACACGTGTTAGTTATTGTCCCATATTGGAAGATTGCTTAGGCGTTCCATTTCCAGTGGAGCCAAGAAATCACTATTCTTCGGCTGTGGAATGTGATGGAATAAAGCAAAAAGGATTGGTAAACTGTGTGCTTCTTATATTGTGAAGTAGCTGGAAATAGTTTGTAATTAGCTCTCTCATGAGGCCTCGCCTTCGTTTTGTGCTTGATATATTTTTACATATCTTTTTGATCAAAATAGTCATGTGAAGTAGCAGATCAATGCGATTGTTGATGCAGTTTTCTTTATTGGTCATCCAGAAATAGTTTTTCTATGTTTTCCAGTTAGGGTAAGGTTGTTAACATTTCAACCCCTCTTACTTTGCCATAGGCGAGAGCCTTTGAGGCACTGGGATTATGTTGCTGTTGTTATTGGAAGATTGAGTAGACGAGTTCTAGTATACAAGTCTAGATGGCTATTAGTGTCGATTGGTTTTGAGAGGGGACCTCTTATGGGTTTGTGTATTGGCCTATTGGCTTTGCATTTGTTCTTGCCATGTATCTCCTAAAAAGTTAAGAGTCCATGG
The DNA here is from genome assembly GCA_038382645.1 of Spergularia azorica. Taxonomy (NCBI): domain Eukaryota; kingdom Viridiplantae; phylum Streptophyta; class Magnoliopsida; order Caryophyllales; family Caryophyllaceae; genus Spergularia; species Spergularia azorica. The sequence goes on from JBBYHQ010345606.1 coordinate 7,278, forward strand.
TTTTGTTTGGGATTGTGTCTCCTGTCTCCTTTCCGTGAACTGTCTGTGTATACCAGTTATGTTGGCTGCTCGCTAATATGTGCCCATCAGCTGTTTCCTATAAAAATATCACGGTTTGACTGAGCTATGTAGGTAATCATTGGGGTCTGCGGTGATTGTGGTTGCCTCCTCCACTTGGTGTGTTCACAGGGTAAATGCATATGAGAGCTGTTGTCATACTTTTTCATGATGTACTGGTCGTGCTTTGGTATACAAGTGTTGTGTTCTTTGGTCCTATTTATTAGCTTTTGTACAATAAGTGCTTCCCTTTTATTGAACGTTTGATCTCATGGTCTATAATTTCAAGTCTTACAAATGATTGCCTTCTTCTGCTTTATATTGCCTTATTGGGCTCGGTGCTGCATACTTAATTATTTGTAAATCTGAATACGTACCAGAAGTTATTGTATATGTCAGTTAAACATTTGGCGAGGTCTAGAATGTTTGTTCATGTTTACTATTCACCTAATTTCTTGTTCGTTGTCTGTTCATAAACAATTGTCATCATTGTGATGTGGGATTCTTGGAGTCGGATACTGGGATTGCATCTTAGTGTGTGTTTCAGATAAATCACCTGTTATTATGTTAACGTCAATGTTAAATGGCTCGTATGATGTTACTTTGAGCTCTATTATACTTATTCCCTTGACTACCTGTAGCTATCTTTTCTCATGCGAACATGATGTCCTGAATATACAGTTGCAAGTGAAGGTGTCGCAGTAGTTTGCATTGGTTGTGAAACATAGTGCTTGCAGTTTTTTGCAACGTGGTTATTTTTTTTTTTTTGTTATTGTGCTAGTTTGAAATTGCTTAGTTAATTTTTTATTTTTAGACTACTCTTTTGTGTTGGAAGTACAACATATTACTCTGTTTGTCAGAATGCATTTCAAGTGTACAGTGTTTTATTTTGGGGGGGGGGGGGCACTCCACTTTCATGATATCCTGTTGAGGTTGAGGAGTATGTCTGATTTCTAGGAAACTATTGGTAGTTTGAGGAGCCTGTCTGATTTTTGGAACACTCGGACCCTAAGCCAGTTTTAGATAACATTATTTTCTCTTGCTTAATTTTTATATTTAAATTACAAAAACTTTGGAGGACAAGAGTCCATTTAGTTATACAGTTACAAATTTCTCCTATTGATTTCACCAGTAGATTGGAACGCCTTTAAAGTCATTATCTGGCATAATAATGCATTGGGCCTTAAGATTTTGGCCTTTTCTCTGCCTCATAATGGAGTACTTTGTTTATTATTTATTTCTAATGCTGCATATCATTTTGATTTCATGAGTACAGGCAATAAACAGAATTTGAAATTATGTTGGTTATGCATGGGTTTGAGTTAATCCCTGTTGTTGTTTCGCTCATCTCCATTATTATATTTGTGCCTGAAGAAGACTAGAAGCAACTAGGGACTTATGCCTGGCTGATGAGCGTTTTTAACTCTTTTTTTTTTATTGCTGTTATGTACTCCGTAGACGGTATTTCTTCCTTTCCCTTTTAGAGTTATATGCAAATGATATAAAAAGTGATATGTGTCATGTGGATTTAAAATTGACATTTGCTTATACTGTCTAATATCTTTGCTATGAATGCTGTTTCTAAACATCGATGGTTCTCATTTCAAGTTTAATTTTATCAGGCGTGTAATGTAATTGTTACGTACAGAGGCGTTGCTATGTTTTCCTTCTTCTTAGTTTGATAGAGGTTGAGCTTTTTCAGGAACTGTTCGCCTGTTCCTTGCCCTACCTTACTCGCTGAATTTGTGCCCTAGAGATGAGTTTCTCTCGTACTTTGTTTCTGTTGAGCATGTCTATTTGTTTGTTTCTAGTCTTTACCAAGTCACCATGGAAAGAATGTTAAAGAGATCAATGCTGTTTTTAACGTGCCTTCCCTCTTGTTACTCTTTTTGGTAGATATCACGTTTAATGTCTTGGTCTAGGTCTGGTAGATTTCGATCAATAGCCAAATTTGTCTTGTTACTCTGGCATGAAAACTTCTGTTAGAAGCTGTATTTGAGTATCTTGAGTTAGATGTGGAAGAATTCAATTTTAGCAGGTTGATTATTAAGATGGAATGGTGTGGCTGCTCTTGCACACTTTTTTTCTTATGTGGTGCATTTTTTGTTTTCATGTCTTTCGAGTGTGATTGTGGTAATGAGCCCTGATTGAGTTGGTTGGCCGGGTAGGGGAGGCTGGCTGCGTGATGCTGATGTGGTATCGTTTTTCCCCTTTTCTTTTCCCGGGGGGGGGGGGTGGGGGTGGGGAGATGGTGGTATAGAAACTATTGAAGTCATTTGGGGTTGCCTTTTGCGCGTATGGGTTGGTCTATTATCTTTCAAGTTTATGATGCTGTGGACTGTGGTTATGTGCGCTATATATTGGTCACATTAGCTACTTGTGCGTTAACAGAAGGATTGGATTTATTTCCAAGGAATATTGATTGACTTATACTAATGTGAAATTATAATGGGTCAAGTCTGAGTAAAGATGGAATAGGCTGAAAGTACCACCTGTTACATTTTTTTTATTTTTGTCCAAAATCTATTGTTTGCCTGTGGTTCATGGGTGCCTTTATTAGCTACACTCTGCAAAGTTTGAACTCTGAAGCATGTATTACATTAATGAGATTGGTGGTGGTTGGATTCTATCCGAAAAATGTTCTTGCTTGTTCTTGTCAATAGAAAACTTGTGGGTGACTGATTTTCTGATTATAGATCTAGTCTGAAGTGTGTGAAGTTTCAGCGCCTCTTTTGTTTACAGCGATGAGAAGCTATCTTAGGAAATCTGGCAGGGTTGCTATTAAATGTTTCATGTGGAAATGGGCTGGAACTTTCTATTACACAAGACCACAAGTTGGGTTAGGGATTTATATTTTTAGCAATATTTCAATGCCTCTTCTGCTTTTGTCGACCAGCTCGAGGTGGATGTTATGATTATAACTCTGATGCACCATTGTTTATCTTAGTGTATGTGTGTTTATATGTGTTTGAGTCATTGTCGAGTCATTGTTCTGTCGTGTAGCTGTAGTGACTGCCTTCATCCCCCCTTTTCCTATGCACTTTTTTTTTTCCTTTTTTTTTTTGAGGTGAAATGCTTTTATTCTTTATGCAAATTTTTCTGTACTGCCACGGCTGAGATAAGGTTCTGTGGGCAATTAAAAGCGGCTCCTTTATGTTTTCTGGAGTATATTTTTCTTTTTTCAAGCGAAAACTATGGACTTCACCACATATTGCTACAATGGCCATATAAGGGGTTTTCCTTTCGTTGAGGCGCAATGATTTCAGGACTAAGGTTTGGTTGTTGTTGAAGCGCATTTATTTAGATAATTCATGTTCTTGTGTGGTGTTTCTGAGTGTTGCTTGGTGAACAACCCTTAAGTTATCCACTATGAATCATAAAGGGCAGGTTATGAGGGTCTGATTGAATCACCCACACTATTCATTTGTCGTTCAGTCTTGCAAACATCTATGACTATAGGAGCATTGCCTGTGTCTTATCCTTGTTTTCCCGTTCCTATATTAGAGTTCCCTATTTTGCTTGTAGAGCCCAAGGGGATAATCATACCTGACATTGTAACATGTTTTTGTTTCTTTTGGCGCTGTGGTGGAATTTGCAGTCAAGTGGAAATGTCTCAACATCTGGAAGTGCCCCAAAGAACGATGCTCATTTACACGCTGATCAGAGTTTCCAGAAGCTGAAGAAGCAACAAGAAGTTGCTGCATCTTGTCCTGAGACGGCTGTAAATAAAGCTCAGAAAGTTGAAGCATCACAGAGTGTGTCAACTAGTCATTGCAATGACTCTGATCTCGAAGAGGGTCAAATCCCAACAGAAGAACCCAGTACAAAGATTGTCAAGGCAAGTAAGTATGTTCCTGGAGGTTTGGCTGAAAAGGACAATGTAAAAGGAAGGTTGAGACGTGGTCAGGAATTGGTAAATCAGAATGATAGTCGTGTATATGATGAGAGTCGGATTCTTGCAACAATGGCGAAGATGGAGAAGAGAAGGGAGCGCTTTAAGGGGCCGATACTTGAGAAAAAGGGCAGTGACTCTGCTCCGAAGCCTCAGGTGGTTGAAATCGTTGAAACACCCAAGTCCACAGGACAGAGGCCATCAAGAAAAAGGCAATGGGGTGGAAGCTAGGTAATCATTCTTTTTCTCATTATCTAAAGTCTAATCTGCAAGAATAAATGTGACGTTGGAGATGTATGTCAGATTGACATCTTTGTAAAACTTTGCCAGACACTGATGGAATGGGTTTGACACCAGGCCGCCAGCTACCTGGCGATCACATAGATTTCAATATAAATAGAGGAAAATTTGGCCGCAATTGCTTTTGCTGATCTTTACTTTCTAATAAGGTTGAAGCTGTTGTTTGTCTTGTGCTTGGCAATGTTAACTTAGATTAACTCTTCAGCCCCTGATCAAAGTGCTGGCATTCGGCTGGCAGTTATTATACTTGTGTGGTATGAGAGTCTGAATTTTAAGTTTCACCCTTGACGACCTGGAACGAGCTGTAGTATACGTAGTAGCAACTACCGCTGCACCCTGAGCTGCTACTCACTGTTTATTGATGAAGTTGTTCATCGGATGAACCTTTTCAGAAGGAATGGAACGGGGTAGTCTGGTCTACAAGTACAGTGAATTTCGGCTATTACTGCAGTGTGGCGCGGTAGTCTGGACTAGACTCCTAGTCTTTGTTTAAATCCGGGATTGCTGATTCGACTTCGACTTGTAAATCCCGGATTTAAACAAATTGCATTCTTGGGTTGCTGAGAGTGTATGCTGTCAATTCAAATTGCATAATTCCAATGACTTGTACAAGACTCTGCTGAGGTTAATGCTGCAGAGTTCACTCAGTTCAGAGTTTCAGACAGTAGACGGGGGAAAGGAGCTGTCTCCTCTACAATGTCCATGGTTTCATGGATTCTTGTCGTCTATCCGTTGACCAACGGGTAGCGAGACTGGCAGTGAATTCAATAGAGGGGTGAGCAAAAAAAGCGGGTACCCGGAACCGGACCCAGACCCGCTTAGGACCCGGCGGGTCCAGAACCGGACCCGTTGTGGACGGGTACGGGTCCGGGTCCAAAATTTTAGAACCCGTTGGCAACGGGTCCGGGTCCTAAAATTTTGGACC